>JAABKJ010005819.1:0-22617 GCA_011634705.1 Andricus grossulariae | reverse complement strand
GTTTCGCACCTCCGAGAGCACCTATCACAAGGACAATTACTCGTACCGAATATTTTGGGTACAGTCGTTGCAGCTCTATATATATATATATATAATATGTGTGTTTCCTTATTCAAAAGAAAAATGTGCCCCATGTTTAATTGGATCAAGCAAATATTTTCTTTAGTGTGAATGTTTAGTTATACATTATACATGTAAAGTTTCATTTAATTATCTATTTTAAATTTAAATTATTGAATATTCAGAAAAACAGATTTCATTTTCAAGAAAAGTGATTAAATTTTACATTAAAAGAAAGGGAAAAAGGGTTCTAAAGATTAGTATTTACAACTATAATTATCCTCCGAATACTGTGGAGCAACGAGAAAATCCCCGTACATAGTAAATTGCCAAAAACAATTGTAAAAAGAAAAGAAAAAAATGTCTTTATTTGATTAAATGATATTTTTCTTATTGGTAATGATTTTTTATTAATTTTTTTATAAATTTAATTATAACACGATGGCCCACCTTCTTCTCCATACAATTCAATTGTTTTAAAAATATTGAAAATTAAATAAAAATTCCTTTATTCAACTATATTGTTTTATCTGTTCAATGCATCGCATACAACAATCAATTCAAGTTAGAATTATATCATTCATAATGTTTCAAAAAAATTTGAATAGAAAATGAAAATAAACTAATAACTAACTGCAACCAATGTAATTCTTTAAAAGTTCATTTTTTGGGATGAATATTCATAATTAACTGAAAATTCAACTATTCTGTCGAAAATTAAACTGATGGTTGTAAATTAACTTTCTTGTTGAAAATTCGAAATTCTTCCAAATTCAACTATTAGGTACATCATTTTTGCTTCAAAATTGATCTTTTTTAGTTTGAAAATTGAACTATTTAATAAAATATTTTGATGAGAGAAAAAAATATATACTAAAAATTAATCAGATATGATTTGGATTAACATCATATCCATTGCTCAAACTATTTAATTGAAAATTTATATAATGTGTTGAAAATTCTTCTTTGTTGGTAGAAAATTGATCTTCTTGGTCAGAAACTCATCTATTGGCTAAAAATATATGTATTTTGTTGAAAATTTACTTTTTTGGTAGAGAATTAATCTGTTTAGTTGAAAATTCATGTTTTTGGTTCAAAATTCAACTATTTCATTGAAAATTCAACTGTCTTTTTGAAAGCTCATATTTTTGGCTTGAAAACATTTTGTAAAAAATTTGCTTTATTTTTTTATTTCAAAATTCATCTCTTTTGGTAGAAAGTTAATCTTTTTGATAAAAAATGCAACGGTACTTCATAAAGTTTTCAACTTTGCTTCAAATACTGAAATCCTTAAATAATAAATATAAATGATTACAAATGACCCAACACAAAAAAACCACCCTCAAAATACAAACATCTTTTCGTCCATAAAAGTGACCATTTTTACCGCCCTCTTCACGCATATGAAGATCTTCAAAATAAATCTCCTTGGAAAACGAAGATTACGAGAATATGAGAATCTGAGACCTGACAGCATATTCTACCCACAATTCACACCCACGGCTTGACTCTCGAGAATTCTATTAAGATCAGGGAAACTGCTTAGCCAAAATTTATGGGGTCGGCACATTCTCTTTTTGGTTACTTGATACCAGTTAACTTTCTACGTGAGTGACACAAGTCGTAAATAATAATGCAGTCCAACCGAGAAAGTAATTTCCTACATTCTAAATTTCTACAAAGTGGTCCACTGGCGACACATGTTTTTTCAGATGATTTTTTTTGCCCTCTTTGTCCTATGATATGCGCGTAATTTAGGGGCCGTCCATAAACTACGACACTAGACACTAGACTTAGGGTGACCAGACGTCCTCATGTATACTATACATTGTATAGGAGGACATGTCCTACTTTTCGCTTGCTTGTCCTCCTGTACTCTTAAACTTTGGAAAACCCATAAAATGTCCTACTTTTTGGTCAAAAGACAAAATTTACCTTTTTCTCATAAAATATTCCCTGCGATCACGTTTTATATTTTTTCCCTTTTTATTCCAAAAACAGAGATGGCGACACTGGAGATTCTGGAAAATATGGAAATAAACATTTAAAAAATTGATAATAAAAAAAAATTATTTTGGTTTTATTATGGGGGGAGGGGTTGAACGATTTTGTTACGATTTATTACGGTAGAGGAGAAGGGGGGGGGGGTCTTCATTCATGTACGTAATTTTTGGAAATTCGCAAATAAAATAAAAAACTCGCAGTGATTGTACAGAAATTTAATATGAATTTAACTTTACGCGCCAAAGAAATCTGGTGAGTGAAACACGAAGCTAGCCAACAGTAATTTCTAAAATATCCAGCGAATTTTATTGGCCGGAGAAAAGTCAGGGATTTGGAAAAAAAATCTTGCAAAAATTAGGGAATTTCTATAACTTTGAATAAATTTCAAGCAGAATAAATCTGAAAATTTTCTATTTAATTTGAAATGGTTTTATTCCGTTCATAAAAGATTCTATAGGTTAAAAATGTTACAAGTTTAAGAGTCTGGTCTTTAATTATTATTAAGGTTCAGGGAAAATGAAAAATTGGTCAGGGAAAAATTAGGGAATTTTTAAAATGAAGTTTTACGGCAACTGATATATTCTTGTTAGTAATTTATTTGCCTTGTATTTATATTTATATTTTATTTTGCAGTTGCTTCCTCCTGAAGATTATATTTTTAGTTATAAATTTTATTATTTGTTTGAAAATTCAACAATTTTGTCAAAGGTCATCCTTTATGGTTGAAAATTCAACTGTTTGGTTGAAAATTTGTCTTTTTTATTTAAAAATTCATCTGTTTTAATAGAAACTTAATCTTTCTTGGATAATAATGCAACTATTTGGTTGAAAATTCCACAATTTTGTTAAAAAGTTATCTTTTTTGGTTGACAACTCGACTGTTTTTGTTAAAAACTCGTATTTTTGGGTTGAAAATTCAAGCATTTTCGTAGAACATTTACTTCTTGTTTAAACTTCATATTTTCATGTTTAAAAGTCAAACTGAAATCTTTTTTAGATGAAAATTAAAAATTATTTGTTTAAAAATTTTCTTATTTTTTTTTTATTTAAAAATTCACGTATTTTAGTAGTAATTGCATCTTTCTTGGATAAAAATGCAACTGTTTTGTTGAAAATGTTGGTTGAACCACTTTGTTTAAAAATCATTTTTTTGTTAAATATTCATATTTTTAATGGAAAATTCATCCCTTTGGTTACAAATTTAACTATTTTGTTGCACATTCGACTTTTTGGTTGAAAATTAATTTTTTAACAGAAAATTTAACTATCCCATTTTGGTTAGAAATTTTATTAGTTTGTTTAGTTGGTAGAAAATTTATCTTTTTTAGTTAAAAATTTAACTATTTTGTTAAAAATTAATTTTTTTCCTGAAAATTCATATTTTCTGGTTAAAAATTTCATTTTTGTACATAAAATTCGTCTTTTGGCTTGGAGGTTTAACAATTTAGATTAACTTTTTTTTTCTTTTATGACTGAAAAATATTTATTTGTTGAAAATTCGTCTTTTTGGTTTTAAAATACATTTTTTTAAATGATATTTCGTCTTTTTTGGTTGAAATATCAACTATTTTGTTAAAAATGTAATTTTTTCCTGAAAATTCATATTTTCTGGTTGAAAATTCAATTTTTGGTACAGAAAATTCGTTTGGCTTGGAGATTTAACAATTTAGATGTACTTTTTTTCTTTTATGACTGAAAAATCTTTATTTGTTGAAAATTCGTCTTTTTGGTTTTAAAATACATTTTTTTAAATGAAATTTCATCTTTTTTAGTTGAAATATCGACTATTACACTTTTTTGTTGATAGTTCATCTTTTTAGAATAAAAATTCAACTATTTTGTTGAAAATGTAATTATTTTGTTGAAAGTTCAAGTCTTTTGTTACAAAAAATTTATGGTAGAAAAGTAATTTTTTTGTTTAAAATAAATTTTGAAAATAAAAATGTTGAATCTAAAATATTATTTTATTCCGTTCATCAATGCTCTTATGATAAAAATATTACAAGATTAAAATGATGGAATTTGAATGTTAATGGTCAGGGAAAATAAAAAAAAATTGATCAAGGAAAAATCGGGGAATTTTGAAAATTAAATTTTTGGCCTCAATGTCTAATTCTACCAGCAATAACTAACAAAACAGCAAAATGCAATCAAAAGTTAAACATAACGTAAAATTTAATTAACAATGGACATTTTTATATGTATGAAAATTAAAGGTGAATTAAAAAATGCAAATAAATTGAAAAAACTTCAAACATATGGAACAGTTCATTGAATTCAGTAGGTTTTAAATGAATTTAGAAAAAGTCAAGGGAATTAAAAAGAATCTAATGAAACGCCTAGTAATTAAATGTGAGTTAAAAAGACTTCTATATGAATTACAAAAATAAAATTGTTTAAATCCATTGAAAGTATAACTGAGTGAATTTGAAATACTGCAAGCGAATACTAAAGAATTTAAATGAATTCAGGATAAATTATTAAGAATAAGGGAGAATTGCTAAAATTATTTGAAAATTCTTATAGAAATTCGCTGACTTTTGCAAGATTTTTGTTAAAATCCATGACTTTCCCAGTCCAATAAAATTCCCTGACATTTCCTTGATTTTTTTTCTTTGCCCCACGTCCATACTGTGCAAATAATTTGGGATAACTAGGTCAAACCTATTTTTTTCTTTAAGGGAATACAAATTCCAGGACCATGAGCAAAATTCAAGGACTTTTCCAGGTTTTCAAGGATTTCCAGGACGGCCACACCCTGAATTCAATCATTTTAGATCTGATTGAGCACAATTTGTTTAGTCTAAAAACACAAGCATTCTACATATATATTCAAGGAATGTTGAAAGTATATTTGTTGTTAAGAAAGTATAAGGATCCATATTTTACGAAAATGTCAGAAAGGGAAAAATCAGGCAATAGTTAAGCACCGCAAGCAGGTTTTTCATGTAATATGTTGCACCGCATATGCAAAAGTTATGCGCGTGTTTGTGGTACAAGTGAAAAACATCGTATGCCACTTCCCGAGAATCTCGTCATAAATTCTGGTGTTCGAGATGATTAAATATCTGGTAAAAAGTTGCAATGTGTTTAAAGTAAGTATGGTTTTTACGCTGAGCGTAGGGTGTACGATTATATGAACTGTAAAAGTCAACAGGGGAAAAGTCCAAGATCCAAAGAGAAATCAATATTGAAACAAGGTACTTTCCAAAGAGTATAGAAATACCGCGCAAACAAGCAATTTTCACACGGACATTCAAGGGAAATTTTTCTGAATTATTGAACAATTTGCCATCCACTTTTTCACTTCATAGACACTTGTATCTGATTTCTCCAATCTCCTCTTTCTAGGTTTCAACATAGTTTGATCAAAACTTAAAAATATATTTTAAAAACAAGAGGCCTACAATAGGCTTGCTACAAAATCCCAATTTTAAAATTCCCCGACTTTTCCCGAACTAATTTTTCATTTTCCCGACACTTCCAAATTTTTCTTTTAGGTATAAAAACACAACCTTACACCTAAGAGATCAATAATGTTAATGCAAAAAGAGATTTGTTTCAAAATTTATTTTAAAATCTTTTACTGAAAACAGTCATAACGCTATATTTTTTTAAATGATTACTTTTTTTGAATAGTTCGGTTCATCGCACCTCAACTAACAAATTGATCAGGGAAAATGGCACTAATATTCGTTCACAGAGTAAAGCTATAATCGAAATTTTTTGTTTCAAAATTCATATTTCGAAAACCAATCCATAACAAATTTTTTCAATGCGATTTTCAAGTTTAGCAGGCCAAAATGCATTAGAAAAATATAGCGGCGTTAAATATACAAAATGACTGTAAACTAGTGTTACGTGAACATACATAGAATACATTAATTTTCAACCAAAAATATTAAATTTCTATACAAAAAGATCAATTTTCCACAAAAAATGGAATAGCTCAATTTTTAGTTGCAGAACTGTATTTTTAACTACGATGATGAACCAAAAAATGATAAAATTCTAACCAAAATTAGAAATGTTAAAATATCAATTTACAAAAATAAATTGTCAACAACAAAAGACCAATTTTCAACAAAATGTTCCATTTTCGACCAAAGAAATAAATTTTTAACCAAAAAGATGATATTTCAACTAATGATATTACTTTACTACCGAAGAAAAAAAAACGAATTTTGAACTAAATATTTGAATTTTTACCTAAAACAGATCAATTTTTAATTTAAAATAGAATATGATAATTTATGTTATTTTTTTTCGACCAGGGTAATTAATTAATTATTTTCTGATGTTAGATATTGCCGCTTACTGGTCAAATACTTTTCTGGAGAATCCGGACCGAGGCAGATTTTTTCTCGTTTCTCCAGAAAATTATTTGACCAGTAATCGGCAATATCTAACATCAGAAATTAATTAAAATAGAATAGTTAAATTGCCAGTAAAAAAAAATAATTATCAACAAAATAAAATAAATTTTCACTGAAATAGTTAAATTTTGAACGAAATAGTTAACTTTTCAACAAAACAGATGAATTTTCAACGGAAAAGATAAATTTTCAACCGAATACAAAATAATTCACTTTTCAGTTGAAAAAAAAAACTAATTTTCAATCAAAAAAATAATTGTCAACAAAATAGTTGTTTTGAACAAAACCAAGTTCGATTTTCCACAAAAAATGGAATAGTTCAAATTTGATCAAAGAAATACATTTTGATCTAAAATGATGAAACTTCCAACTGAAAAAATGAATTTTTTATCTAAATAGTTGAATTGTTAACCCAAAAGATTTATTTTCTACCAAAATGATAAATTTTCAGCAAAAAAAGAAAAAATTTCAACCAAAAATAGAAGGGATGAATTATCAAATAGAAAAATAAACTTTCAACAACAACAAAACGAATTTTCAACCAAATCGTTCAATTTTCGACTACAGAAATAAATTTTGAACCCAAAAGATGATATTTCAACTAATGAAATTACTTTTCTACAAAAAAAAAATGAATTTTCAACAAAACCGTTGAATTTTCACCTAAAACAGATCAATTTTCAACTTAAAATAGAACAGTTAAATTTTCAGTAAAAAAAGGAAGTGTCTACGCGAACCGAAAAAATCCAACTATACACCAGCTATACATACCGAAATTTCGGTACAAATAGTCCCTTTTCCAGCTCCCCCTATTCGTACCGAAAAAATTTGGCTGCTTGTACCGAAATTTCGGTTCACGCAGACATGGCAAAAAAAAGTTCAACCTAATAAAATAAATTTTGAATGAAATAATTAAATCAACGGAATAGATAAATTTTTAACCAAACAGATGGACTTTCCACGAAGAGGTTAAATTTTGAGCCGAATAACAAATGAATTTTTAATGAAATAGTTCCACTTTCAACGAAGTAGTTGAATTTTCAACCAAAAAAGATGAATTCTCAACGAAAAATTAAATCAACCAAAAAAGATTACTTTTCAATTAAACGGTTATGAGTTTTAACCGAAAAAGATGCAATTTCTATAAAATAGATACATTTTCAACCTAAAAAGACGAATTTTCAACAAAAAGTTGAATTATCAACCAACAAAAATGACTTTTTAACAACGTTGTTGAATTATCAAAAAAATAACAAAATTAATTAATTAATTCAGTCCCAGATTTGATAATGCTCAGTTCCGTTCAGTTTAGTTCCTTTCAGTTCAGTTCAGTTCAGTTTAGTTCAGTTCAAATTCTTTTTAGTTCCTTAAAAAAGTGTAATTGTATGTCGAGGAGACTCACATCAAAAAGCATCCAGAAAACGAATTTGATTTATAACAAATAATGTATACAATTTTCGATCGCCATATTGGATCCGCTATTTTAAATTTCGAAGTTTTGATGATGGATTTGGAATCAGCGACCCAAGAAACAACTGTAAAATGAGATTTATGCAAAAACTTTTTTTTAATTTGTTCGCCATATTAGATTCGCCACTTTGAAATTAGAAGTTTTGATGATAGATTTAAAATTGGTGGCCCAAAAAATATCTGGAAAATGAGTTTTATCAAAAATAAATAATTTTGAAGAAACGTGGTCGCCACATTGGATCCAGTCTTTTGAATTTCGAAGTTTTGACGACGAATTTGGGATCATAGGCCCAAAAATCAACAAGAAAATGAGTCTTATAAAAAATAAACAATTAAAAAAAATTTCGTCGCCGTGTTGGTTCCGCTATTTTGAACTTCGAAGTTTTGACTATGGATTTAAAATCAGAGACCCAAAAAGCAACTAGAAAATGAGTTTCATGAAAAATAAACAATTTAAAAAAAAAATTCGTTGCCATATTGGATCCGCTATTTTGAATTTCGAAGTTTTCTTAATAGATATGGATTCAGCGACCCAAAAAATAACTAGAAAATGAGTTTTATGCTTCATGGATGGTTTTTTTAGTTCTGGCCAATTTTGATGTGCTCCTGTCCGACTGTGCATGGGCATGGTGTCCGTCATATTACTGCCGGTTTATTTCATGAATATGAACGTTGTCGAATAAAAAGCGTACAATATAATAATTCTCGAAAGGATAGTGTAACGAAAAAGAATTACTCGAGACATGATCAACACTAAATAAATGTTCTTTTTATCAATCAAAGTAAAGTATATCGCAAAACCTAGTTATAACCTCTTACTCCTTGAAAATTCTATTCGGCCCATGTAATTAGGAACACCCTAATAAATGAAGAGAATTGCTTGAAGTGTGTTTGTTGTGGGAAATCATAATTAGGAATTTCAATACATTTATAACCTCTATAAAGACAATTTGTGTATTTGTAGGTTATAATCACGAATTTCACATGACAATCTAATTCAAAGTAATTAAACGTGAACTTAGTACTTACCGTATTATTTAATATAACTTCGAATTACGTTTCGATTTTCATTACCTGTATAACTTTATTATTAACAACCTCAAATTTTATTAGACAGGACATAAATAAATTTCTGAGTTTTTCTACATTATCGAGTAAATTACCGACCTGTTATCAAACACTGTTACCATATCTCCACAAAACTTTGCAGACGGCATGCCTCGCATGTGATGTTTCAAGATTTTATTAATTTTAATACATTCAGAACGTTTATAAAAACGATTTATGATACCAGAAGTTTAAAGAAATACTTCGCCTATTAGAATCTAATATTTTCATGCTTCAAGTATTTCAAAATATGCTGTAAGTGCCTAATTTCTGCCAAAGACTTTTCCATCTGCTTCCGTCAAAACTGTTTTTTTTTTTTTTCATAATAAATCTTCTGGCACGTATTTTAAAACAAAAATTTCATCACATCACTATGTTTTCTAGCACAGAGAGTCATTTTATGCAAAAAACTAATATGGAAATCCACAAACGTGGGCGTTTTTTGTAATGGACACCATGCCCCACATGAACGCCATACCCCACTCTCCCCTAACGTTTTGCGCCTGAAACCGACAACACCCGGACTATTGTGTACGCTGGGCTACCAGTTTCTGGCGCAAAAACACTCAATTTTTCCAAAGTGGTGGTGGAACTCAAACATGTGGCCTTTGAGTCGCTTTACCCTCTCTGGACAGGGCTGCTCTAGCATACATTATGAGGCGGCTATCTGTGCATTTAGACAGTGGAATTTATGGATGAATTTGTAACAATACATAAGTCAAAAGCTTAAAGCAATCATATGATGGGAAAAAATTTAGTCCAGGTGATAAACAGATTAGATACTTAAATACGCCTTTTTGCGTTATCTGTCGATGTAAGTACTCGTATCTAGAAGATATGAAGATCGTTATTCTACTCTTGGCCTACATGGTTTTACTCAATTATACAAATAAGTGTACCTAATAAATTTGATATTAATTTTAATAAGAAATATTATCTGCATATTCTCAAAATGCGGAACATGTTCCGTGGCGGTAGAACGAAAGGCTTCAATCTTACTTTTTTCAAAACGCGATAATGAAACGATATTGTTTATATACTTTTTGGAGGTAACAATCTTGATCATAGATTGGAATTTCGAATACACAATACGAAATTCACAATTACAGAATTGCGGTAAAAAAATGTATTGAACCAAAATGTGAACTTCGGCGCAAATTTGTCATATTAAAATCTTGTACGATATGGAAAAAAAGGATGACGATTACCACAATTTTTTAATTCACTCACGTATTAAAATATTATAATTTTTATATTAAAAAATTCTGAAAACAAATTTTCTGCATTACAATATTGAAGCGTGTAGATTTATGTACAACATTATTGGGTTTCATTAAAATTCGTACAAAACTTTCAGAAATATCGAAAATTCGCAAATATGTGATGCTAACATTTATTATGGCTTAGTTTTAGTGATTTTGGAAATTTTAATTAAGTCATTGGAAATATTTTACAATTATCTTCGAAAATTTGTTTGCAGTTCAAACAAATTCGAATTGTTCTGAAACAATTGAAAGCAAGTTTTAAATCCTCCTTAACCTTTCTCAATCCGTGTTTCAATCCCAAATTAAATCTTAATCCATGTCTCGATACAAAATTCAATCTAAATGTGTCCAAGGCTCACTTATCAAACCTACTCCATTCATGCATCGCCACCAACTTCAATCCGAACTCATACAGAATCGATTTTTTAATTAGTGCCTCCAATTCAATGAATCTAAGGCTCATCCCAAGCAAGTTTTAATCTTTTCAATGCTTTTACGTCCGTGCGGTCAATCCGATTGAATTAGAAACCAATCTGAACGCAACTTACAATCCTTTTCAATACGTTCGTCTACGTAAACTTGAAGCCTAACACACCTTGTCATCCTTTTCAATCCGTCCGCCCAATCTGATGAATCCGAGGCTCATCCAAAAAGAACATTAAGGTCTCAGTGTTTTGAGATAATACAAAATCTTGATTTTTTCCTTTTGAAGATCTTTTTGTGGGTTAGTTCATGGTGGTCGAGGACCACCCCTTGAATAAAACCCCGACATTTTTGTGAGTTTCGCGTATCTAACCGTTTTTGAGATCTGGACTAATTCGGGGCGCGCGGCAAACACTTCGGTCCGGAATATCTTGAAAATTTTGTCAATTTTCGCCTATCTCTACTTTACTGTACTTTCCCGAGTAAAAATAATTCGTCTTGGTCAAGTGTTCATCCAAGACATAGCCGATATATACGCAAGACGTTTTAGTAAGCCTCGTTCTGGCTTCCAGCGAGACTTCATTTTTCGTCTTCAAGTCAACATTTTTCGTTTTGAAGCCAAATTCAAATACACCTTCAACTAAAGGCTCCCAAGAGCTCCAAGGGTCATCACTAATCCGCTTTAAATTTTACAGAGTTCCTATATTATTTATCTTCATGGTATTTACGTTTTATGTATTATTAATTTTGTTCAATTGCAATACATCATTACGTTCTTTGAGTTTTAATATTTTTACGGAAAATGTTATATGCCTGTAGTTCTTGAGACTGGCAGCCTCCGAATTTTGAATTAGCAAATAAGTTTTTACAAAAGTACAAATTTTATCGGTTGTAAAATTGTAATCCTTAGCAGATGTCAATTGTTTGCTCCCAGCCGAGGTACCTGATTCCTGGAAATAGCAGCCACTGCCGGTGCGGTCCATACAGGGTCGTCGAGGTAAATCCAGAATACAATAAGATGGCGCTCCAGCGTCACAGTCAAGTGAAAATCCCCCAAGGAGATAATTGAATAGTTTGGATACAAAAAAACGCCTTAGACTAAACGCCAAAGGTAACATTGACGTCCTGAAAACAGTTTTGAAGCCTTGAATGGACAAAGTGAACGCTGAAAGAGAATATGCGCTCCAGCAGAGCTCCGCCCCCGATTTGTGGCAAACCATCCGGCCCAGACTGCAATCCCCTTTATTATTACGTAAGGCCACCATCTTAGAGATAATGACCAACATGGACAAGATGGAGGTAAAACGCGCATATTCTATATTCCGCTCCAGGCTAACGGAGTTCGTATTTAATAATATCAATTTCGAACACATTTACTCCATTTGTGCCAAGTTACATTCAAATATAATCATTTTAACATGAGAATTAGTTAGTTTCATTATCCTATCAATTTTTCCGGATTTACCTCGACGATCCTGTATTTTTTAGAGGTCGGAGTATAATGGACAATAGAATTCACAAACGAAAACTTTTGTAATGTTGACCCTGGAAAATATTCAAGCCGTAAATTGGTAATATAATTTTCATTAGAAAAAATTATGTTTATTTATCAAGCCTTGTCTTCAAAACCCGTCGTAAAGCTTAGTCATAAACTCAAGACTTACATCTCCGACTCCTCAGTCTCGTTCCTGGCCGCCAGCGAAACACAGCCGTCTTGGAGACGATCTGAAGAAAAGCCAAGACGAACTTCAAGATAAAATATTTTTACTCGAGTTACTATGTTACCAATGTGACGAACTAGAATTTTCTTCACGTGCTCAAGTCTCTCCCTACATTATTATTTCAAAGGTGTAAAACATAGTTGTCCTTGTGCATCATAAAAGAATTTCACGCTTTTAAGAGAAAAAAAATAATTTTGTTTTAAAATAGTCTATAGAAGTGTTTTCAGTTCTTATTTGAAAATAGTACCACCAAACGAAGTGATTTCGGACATGTGGAGTAAATTCGGATATTCCTAAATTGATATTCTAAATAACTGAAGGGTTTTTTTTTCACCAGAATCTAGAACCAGTTGAGGTAAATCAAACTATCAATTTAGGAATGTTCAAATTTACCCCATACGTAAAAAATTAACCCATTTGACGATACCTCTCGAAATATTCTTGTTGTTTTCATAAGCAAAAGAAGGCATTTTTTCCTTTTCTGAATCAAAGAGTTATTTGTTTTATATTATTTCTTTAATATCAAAAAAGATTTAAATGAATTATTGTCTGAAATTTAAGAAATAAGAGACTTATTCTTATTATTTTAAACCAAGAATGGTATACTATGTACCTAGGAGTGAAACAGTCTCTTTATCCGAGCGTGTGTTTGCAATAATGACGCGTAGACGACCATATAGCGCGAGTCGTATAGAGGCGACAGCGAAGGTGCTTACGCGGAGAACTTTTATTCTTCTTCGCACCACGCCGCACATGCGCATTCGCTGTCCAGTCCTCCTGCCGTATAAAAGGCTCCTTTGAGAACTGAAAAGACGCTGATAAAATGCGTAAGTCATGCCTGCGTTACATAAAATTATTTCTTTAAATTAAAAAAAAGTTTGATAAAAGAACGCGTCTGTGTAACATTTTCAGTTTTACTGAAACAATAAGAAGATAATGTCTTCAAACGTGTCGAAAGGCTAAATCACACGATCACAAACAAACACAAGTTCCCTTTTCAAAATGGAAAAGCTGGAGTTATTTACACATCTTTTCTATCTTACGTTGCATGTGAGGATTATCAAAAATCTTTCCCTTCAGGTGAATCCCTAAGTGCCATAAATATTTTTTTCGTGACATCCAAAGGAAAATTCTGATCGAAGGAGCCCAAATCGACTACACTGGAACCTGGATTGAATATAATTCGTGCTGGTCTGCAATTGGCTCTAAAGCTATTTTCAGGTCGTCCAAACAAAGAAAGTCAGGGTCGTCTGAACCCTATTTTGATCCCAAAGGGTTCCGCTTTCAGTCCGAATCCGCCGTGGCAGCGCTTCTTGGAATTAGTAAATCCGAGCTAAGTAGATCTAGGTCCGAGTGTATCTCTTCATTAAGGTACCATAGATGTAGAGCAAACTTCTTGTATGTAGCTTCAGAAATGGTTTGATTTACTGAGCCGCAGTCGTTAAGAGCCTAAAAACTCTAAATAATTATTTGGCATATGAATAGCCAGACATGCCGGAAACCAAGCTTTCACATCCAGTTTCAAAATGAAAATTCCGATATTCCTTAAACCCGACCGTTTATCAGGAGTCAATAAAAACTGTTTCCGGAGCATAACTACTTTAAAGGTACGGAGTACGCTGTTCCTTTATCAAGTATTAGACAGGACACCTGGAGCACGGAACTGATACTGCTGATAAGAAGAATCTTCCAGAAACACATACACTAATTCAAGAAACTCCTTGTAGTCTTCTCTAGGTTGCGTTTCTCCCAGCTGTTGTTTTAAAAAGCTCAAAATGCTTTCTCTGACTTCAATTGTAGCCCTTTGGACGTAGTGATCTTGAATTTCTGAAGAACATTCACGAGTTTTTAAGCCAGAACAAGCATTTCCAAAATTTCCGAAAATTGCTAATGCTGGGCTCGTGTTATGGTTTAACTGAACACTTGAAGGTTGTTCCTAATACAAGTTGAGGAACGTAAAGTCTGTATGCCTATAAGAGAAGGTAATTTTCTAACAACTGATGTAAGCATGCACAAGCTCCATTTTTCTAACCGTTATTAGAACAAGTTGTGTCGGCAGACATTCCTTTGACGTCAACAAACAAGCTCCACTCCAGCAAAGTACAGTCGATGGCTTACGCTTGTATTTTACCTAATGCGGACGTTAATTCTGCTACTCCTCATAACTAATAACATAAAAGCTCAAGTCCAGACACAAAAATAGGAAGCCTTCTTCAAGAATGCTTCAATGCGCAAACAATGCTACAATTTCTAGTTTCTCCATTCTGTCGCTCAGTTTAGCCCTTTCAGTCGAAGTGACTGCGTAATGATTGCGAAGTCATATGGAATGAACTTGAGACACCAATTTTGACTGAAAAAGAATGAACCATAATCAAACGGGTTCATTCAGAGTAAATTTAACTTTCACTCCTAATGAGTCTGTGCATCGGAAACAGATTTCGCATTTATTCGTAATTGATTGGAATGATTCGGAGTTGTTCGGATTCAAACCGACTCAAGTTAACTCTGACACTTACACTTACACCAATATCTTCGCGCTCCCTCTTCATGTGTCCATTCACCAGTGTGCTTCGGGCGATGAGATGTGTCGGTGCGTGGAGGGGATGGATATACAAATTCCTCCGATCATCTCGAAATAGTTGATTTACGCCTCACTTTAAAGTTTGATGGAAAATTTGAATTTTTCAGATACGAAAGTAATTTTTTCACAACTCGCGTTCCGAAAATTCAATATTCGACGTCCTTAAAGTATAGTGAATGTAGCCAATTTCACGCTATTTTTTCCTCACTTTTAAAGAAAATGCGGTATTCCCAATGGCTAGGTGTTAGGAATGAATCGTGCTGGCTTTCCCCCACGTATTTCATGCTCTCAGTTTCCGAGAGACAGCCTCCGCCACTGAATACCAATTTTAGGTGATCCGATTACTTTGCTTTCGATATAAATTGTTTTTTTAACATGTCATGATTTTGGATTTCGCTTATTCTCTACAGACGCCGAATATCGGGTTTTTCGTACAATTGTTTTTGAAAATATTATGCACAACTCATTGCGGATCGACCACGGTCGTATACACAGGTCCGGGGGCTCTCGTGATGGGAGAAGTTCCCTTGTTGAAGCTTCCGATTATTTCACAAAGTTACCACTTCCGGTAGTGGCGTAATAGTAGAGTAGATAAAGTGGCGGAATAATTTGAAATTTTAATTTCAAGAAGTCAATTTAATCCAGATGTATTAAATAATTTGAATTATGTGGATGCATTTTTAAATTAATGAAAATAGTAAACACATATTGATTCTAAAAATTGTATGATTTAAAGTAAATTGCATGAAACTGATTTTGGAAAATATTAAAATAGTGCAAAGAGTGACTTTAGCACACCTTATTAATCATAATAAAAATGTCCTATGAATGAAAATTGTCGATAGCAAATTAAGTTAACCGATACAATATTTACTGTAATCAAGATTCCAAAATTAATACTTCAACAAATTTGTTTGCAATTATTTAAAAATACATACTTATACGTAATATTTTAGGATTGAGGCAGTATTTAATACCATAACTTAGGTCTCTAGTATTAAAGAATCAAATATTTCAATGTAGAATTTGAGCATTTTATAAGGATTTAATATAATCAGTCAGGTCCCTATTAATGAACGGTACGGCACAAACACACGGCATTTTCGCATTCATTTTATTCAAATATTACTTCACGATTCGGTTCGTTTACACCAGTGGAGACTCTGAGGTTAGAAAACATGTTTTGTTTATCTTTTCAAATTCAAATCCTACACTACTCGACACATACGCCACTACATTCAGTGGTCAGTTTGCGGAACTTTTTGGCTTACGTTAGGTAACTTCCCCTACCACGAGAGCCCCCGGACCTGTGTATACGACCGTAGGATCGACAGATTCAACATGAACAAAAAGTTGACAGCACATGACGGTATGAAGCTGGCTTAAGAATATTTGCGCACGATAGCATGGAAAATATAAAAATGTTGTATTTTGTACTTATTAAAGAAAATTACCTAGGGCTAAATATCCCTCTGAGGAACAGGATAATAAAATGTCATTACGAATTTTTGCAAGCACGGACTGCTAGAATACTTGATTAATCTTATAATCAAATCTATAAACTAAATAAAATAAATAAATAGAGTCAACCCTAGAATACGTATCAAATTAGATATGAGATTAATGTATCGTAATACAATTGAGTGATTAATTAGTAGCTCTTGTGCATGTTAAGGTAGAAATAAAAAGGGAAAAACTGTGCGTATAAGAAATAAAAATGTACAAAAGTTAATAAAAACAAAAGAAAATTCGAAGATGAAATATTCGAGAATTATATATGAGAGTTTACCAGTGGGTAATTTCAAGAGTTGGGTTAGAATTATTGTATCAGTATTTGAAAATGAGATATTTGAAATGATATAGGGAAGGTGCTTTTCTAATATCGTATGGTACTTTACTCCATAACCGGACATCTCTTACTATCAATGACCTCTGAAGCTGACACGTTCTGTGGAAAGGAATCTTTAGGATTTCATGTCTTACGAAGCTTACAAGGAAAGGAAGGACAATGTTAAAAATCGATCGATTTTCGCCCCGCTCCGGAACGTTTTCTAGATATTTTAAATTGCTCTAATAGGCGTGCATTTGATGGTATTACATGTTTAAGACCAGTGTGCTCTGGGGAAATTGCTCCAGTTTTCCATACATGCGTAAAATCATATAAATCTTGTTTAACCGCTGAATGTGGATTCGAAGACGATTTTGGCCATATCTCTGAATACGGACAATTTTGCCGCAATACGCCGGTTTCATATGTATATCCCCATAAAATAAGAGCCTGCTTGAGTTATTTATTATAGCTGCAAAATGTTTCGGAGCGGGGCGAACATCGATCGATTTCCAAGAATCCACCTTCAGCGGTTAAACAAGGTTTATATGATTTTATGCATGAAAGGCAAACTTTAGCAATTTGCCCGATGTACGCCGATCTTAAACATGTATTCTTATCAAATACACGCCTATTAGGGCAATTTCAAATAGCTAGTAAACTTTCCGCAGCGGGGCGAAAATCGATCGATTTTTAACATTGTCCTTCAGGGCCCCTGCATGCTCGAACGCAAACGCACATGCATAGATGCGTTCCATGTGCTGACATAAGACCGAGCACACCTCCATCTTATGTTAGCACAGTGGAACGCATCCACGCATTTGCGTTCGCGTTCGAGCATGCATAGGTCCTTAGGACAGCTGTTGCTTTCGGTGTAGTAGGGCGACACAACCACGATTTTAACGCGACAGCAGCGTCATTTTTCGTGCAGCGGCGACCTTAATATGTGGCACAACGTCGCTCTCTCATATCTGGGAATACTCCTGTCCCAAACAAGAGAACGTAAACGTGTCACAGTAGTCGATCCAACTTCTACATTTCTATGCTCAGAATTGAAAAGAGCGACCCTATTAAAATCGAAAGTTTTCACGAAATTGGAGTTTTCCTATATATCTATAGTTATATATAAGTAAATTTACGCGAGGCCGCGCACGTGTTGCAACCGCGTCTCTGGAAAATAACGCAACCGTCTTACTGAGTTCTGGGTCTGTTGTTGTCCCAACAGTTTGGCGCGTTGTTCGCCTCTCTGTCGGATCGCAGCGTTCTCAAAATAAGAGAGTAGAGGTCTTGAACATAGGGCGCGCTGGCGCTCGTGTGTTTAGCTCATCAGCAGTACGTATAAGTACCGCAGTCACACAACATTTATTTTCGTGTAGACTGTGCTGGAAGTTTTCTGTCTACAAATTGGAAGAGGTTAAATAGATACTCAGTAGCTTTGTTCAGAAAAAGAGTATAAAGACAATTACCCGTTATTTGGTTAGCCTTATTTCAGGGATTGATAAGATTGACCTTTCATCTGCCCATCTTTCGACCTGGCTGTTTGAGTTCGGGTAGGAAATTTTGAGAGTCGAGGATGCTGGGCTTCGTGGATTTTCTGGATCCGCTTGGCCTCTTTCTCGTCAAAATCTATAGTTCCCTTCATCGCTTCCATTGGATCAGTACATTAGTCCCGAGTAAAGACCATTAAGTCAATCGGAATAGCGTGTGATGTTGAACGGAATTTATATTGCATGTTTCGCATGCGCGGAAGCTTTGGTTTTGTTGTGATGATGTGGGGCATTCCCACGACCACTCGTTGCTGCTTAATCTGCTCTCTCTAAACAGTCGGTTCTCCGGATCCAGCTTGGGCACTGGCATCAGCCTGGTTCAATTGATGAAATGACATGGCTTGTGTAGAAGCGTCCATGCTCCTAGAAGAAAAATGTTTAATTCGGACAATAAATACCTGAGAGAGGATCTCGGTCAGGACTTTATCATGAGAAACGTGAAGCTACACGCCTCACTATCAACTACAAGGAAACTATCTCTTTCGAAAATTTTAAAATTGATAACAGAAGGAAACATTTTGATGTGGACTTTGCAAATAAAGTCGATGCGCTTAAATGGGAATATGAATATATATCCAGAAGAAAGACAAGAACACTAACAGAAATTCCTCAAGCTGCTGTTGTGACAAAGACTAATATATAGACATTCGGCTTATTTCACACCAGAATGAGAAGAAATATACAGATCATGTCGTAAGTTTAGTTAAGGTGATATTTTCATATCTCATTGACATGAAACATTCCTCTTTCTTTAAAATCGAGTTTTTTGTATATATTAGTATCTCCTCATGACTTGCTTCCTTGTTTTCTGTAGACCTTAAAATCCATTTACTCCAGACCGGAAAGGTTTCTTTTTCAGCATCAGTTTAATTGGTGTGTATCCTGTCCTCTCGTAGTCAACTTCATTACTGATATTTTCAATACCAATCTATAGCCTATCGTACCATGCCGAATGTCTACAGTCTTGCAATTTGTCATACTTGTCAGTCTCGCAAGTCTTGAATTTTGATAGTTCTCGGTTCACTCTTTCTACCATATTTGCTTGGGGATGTCTGATAGGTATAAGCGTGTGTCATATTCCCTCGTTTTTTAGTTTATTCTTCCAGGTTTCATGTACTAAATTGAGTTTTGTGGTCCATGACGACGCGTTTTGGTTTCCCAACTAGAGAGATGGAGTTGTGGAATATGTTGGCGACAGATGCTTGAGTATTTTTTCTTCTCAAAGCATATAACTTAACATATTTGTTAAATCCATAAAATGTAGCGAGTACGTATCGAAATCCAATTTCGAACTTAGCAGTGGACCGTAAAAGCCAATAAACATGATCTCGAGAGGTTCTGTGATTAACATTGATTGTGAGAGGTCGTAGTTTTGTTTCTTTGGCATGTGTAGGAGGATCTAATAGTTATCCTAATCAATTGATGTGAATTAGTAAAATGAAAATCCTCGCTTATCATTGCCTGATATTCTGTGACACATACATGTCTATATACCGTGTGGCATTCAAGTATCAAATCCTTTGCCAATCCTGGTAGCAGACAAATTCTCCATTGAAGAGCAAGGTAGTAAATTACAATATTTTTGTCCCTTACCTCAAATTCTTCATAACCGTTAGTAGTCTGCCTGCTTAGTGAGTCTGATATAATGTTCTCCTTGCTAGGGCAGTACTCAAATTTTAATATGTAATTTTAGATTGCCATAATCCATCTTGTCAATCGGCGACACAGTAGTTTGCAGGATTGAAGCAATATACATGCGGTGATCTTCATGTCACCGTCCTCGTCGAGTTGATAAAGTACAGTTCCCGAGGTATGATTACTTGCATCAGTTTTCACATAGAACGTTTTTCCTAAATCTGGAGAATAGAGCATAGCTTGCGTATTAAATAGTTTTTTAATCCTCTCAAATGCTGTGTGGTGTTTTTCTCCCATTTCCATTTATTTCCTTTTTTCAAAAGTTCCAAAACTGACGCAAATTCTTCTGCGAATATACTATGTATTTTGCGCTGGAATTACCGCCTAAAAATCCTTGCTGGTATTGTTTGATTTTTGGTGCATTTAAATCCTTTATAGCATGAATATTTCTGGAGCCTAGTCATATACCCGCTGTGAAAAAATGTGACCTCGAGAAGTTGTTTCTACTCGTTAGAATTCGCATTTTTTTAAATGCAGAGTCATATTGTGTTCTCTTAATCTTTTCAAGAGTAATTCCAGATGGTAGAGATGTTCTTCCGTAGATTTGGCAGCTAATATCAGTTTATTGATTTAGAATATGATAAATTCCTTAAATTCTTTTGATACGTGATCTAAAATACTGACTAAAACCTCAGTGCTTGCTTTAAGACCGAATAGGGTAACATTGTGTTCATAGCACTTTCCCTTGTATAAAAGTGCAGTGTATTTCTTAGATTCCAGATATAGAGGAATTTGCCAAAAGTTCATGATCACGTTTAAACTATCAAGCCGTTTCATTCCGGCATTTCCGAAACAGGATCTTCATGTTCTCCGTTCCTTCGTGATCCACTTCTAGAAGTTCATTAGGCTTCCTTGGGTCGAGACATATTTAAACTTTACTCTCTATTTTTTCATTTAACTCTACCATCTACAAATTTTCAACATTATATCAACTTATGATGCGCACCTCCTTCTTTTCGATATATTCGTTCCTTTCTTATGGTATTTGAATGGTGCTGGTATTTTCACTAGAGTGTATTGTTAAGTTATCATCCTTCAAATTCACTATAGCGCTAAGCGGCTTTAACAAATGTACACCCAGAATGCAATTTTTTAGTAGTTAAGGCACCATCAGTAATACTTGTTGAAAATTGATATTACCGATTTTCAAATATAAATGGGAAGAGTTGGATAATTTTCGAAAAGTCCAGTTTTTTCTTCATAAAAGTTTACAAAGATATAATACACTTGGCTTCCTGTATCGGTCCCTAACACGGGCCCTATCATTTGACCCTTGAACGCAAATTTCCGTTATTGGGCATCAATACTTTTTTTAGCTTCGACTGCATCTTCCTCTAATAGTTCTTTTCATAATCGTAATTTAAGGTCCAGATCTCGTTCATTTCTTCCATTATCACTATCTCATCTTCCTCGTCATTCTGTTTGGTTATTGCTATAGTTCTAATATTCCTTAGTGTTGAGTCACTATTTCTACCTTGCTTTCTCCAATTATCTGCCCTTGTACCCCTTTGCATGCAATCATTATCTCGCTCGTTGCTAAAATCATTTTTTACATGTTGGGTACGTATTGCAGAGTTTCCATTTTTAATCCTCCCATTGTTTTAAGTGACCTTAAGGCTGTTATTTACCGGTAGTTTGGAGTTATTCGGTCTAGATTTATTGAATCTCTCAAACGATTCCAATAAGCTCTCGAGGGTTTTCTTTATTAGTCGAGGTAGGGATAAGTCATTTTGCTTCTCTGAATAGTTTTATCGCACTAACAGCGTGCTTAGAACAGACAAATGAGTAGAGATTCATGGGGCCTGTGACAGCGTTCCCAGAAAAATAACAAAAATAAAAGGACTTTGGGGACCGCACACGTACCCAAAAAGAGATAAAAAAAGTGTTCTCTGGAGCCTGAACAGCGTACCCAGAGATAATCCATTTCCTGGAGTCTGTAACAGCATACTCAGATTAAAAACGAACCTTCCTCTTCCAGAGCTTAAAGTTGGGTAGCCACTCAGAGAGATGGTTCGTATCGTCGACTTTAGTTGCTTTCTGGTCCGAAGTACCGTCGTACAGCCTCTGTCATATTCCGCTTCTCACTTGCCGCCGTAAATTCTCTCTGGATGTGATCAATATCGCGAGAAAGGGTCCTGCGCTTTCTGGTGGGGACTTTCCAGAACTGTTTTCTCATTCCTGAAACTTTTCCAGGGGCACTCCTTTAGTTCACAAAAGTGTCAATCCCATCCGAGGTTACGTTATTATTTGTATTCTTTATTTATTTAGAGTATACACCCAACTACCAACTTGACGCGAGAAATGTATTCAGTGCGTATATGTCTATATGCCCAAAGCAAGTAGCAAATTCGTCATAAGGTGGTGTATCAGTTATAACTTTAGTCCCACCAGACTTCGTTCATTCAAGGAAAAGTATGGAAACCAAGCCAGCACCGAACAAGCCATGATCGTTTTGTATTGTATACTACACGGAGAGAAAAATCTAGGCATTAGCGCGTGAACATTTGTCACGCTTTAATAGCAAGCATTTCTCTTGGAAT
>JAABKJ010005818.1:0-22617 GCA_011634705.1 Andricus grossulariae | reverse complement strand
CCGATCAGCGCCCGATCAGAAATAGGGAAAACTAGCCGGGGCCCTTCCAAATCCCGATCGCAATTTCTACATGGGTACGTCTCGCTGCTCATTTTTGGTCCTTTCTCAAGGATTACTCTCTTCAATTAATTAATATTTTATTAAATTTAATACATTTTTAAAGAAAAATATGAACATTCATTTTTCTCAAAAAATATTTGTTTCAATGAAATCTACCATTTTTACATACAATATTTTTTACCTCAGATAAATATTGTTAGAAATTTTTGGAAAAACTGATTATAAAAAAAGTGTTAATATGTAATTTGATTTCTATTATTCTGCTCTGAGCTAAGGGCGACCTTTTCGGAAATATACCCTATGTATGCAAATATTTCGAAAGCCGTGCGAGATATCGAAAAGTGGAACACAAACTATAAATATGTTCAATGTACTATTTGGATTGTGACCACAATTTACAATTTTAGGGACAGCATTAATCTTTATGACCCATAGAAAAAAGTCAATTATCCAGATGTCATCCCTCCTTAAATTTGATAGCTTTCGAAGTTGAAAGTGTTTTTGTAAATTCAAAAATTTAAGAAATAATCAATTAAAACTTTTAAAGCCCTTAAACTTTGAAAGGCAAACATAATAATTCGAAACCTATAAATTTGCAATCTTCAAAATTGTACAGCCTTTCAACAGTTTCCTATACGCAGCAAATGAATGACTGAATTAAAACATATCCTTAACTACAGAAAAATAAACTCGGGAGTCCCATTAAAAAGTGGCATAACGATAAATCCGGATCTTGAGGAGCTTGTAGAACCGGTGCAAGAAAAAAAAACGTATGCAATCTAGATTCTATAGACTCTAAGGTAACGCAGTATTAAAAGTCAAGAGAGTTCGTTGAAGCATTGCATAACCTAAGCGAAGCCTTATAGAAGATGAGTGGGATGTGTGTCGATGACTCAAATGCTTTTATGTAAAAGTTAAACCAATTTCTCTGACAGAGTACTTGACTTTTCCAAAAGACATATACACGCCCAAAATTAAATTGTTCAACCTTCAAACCCTCATTTTAAAATTTTCTGTAATCTCATCTCAATTGAAGAAATTATTATCCATAACTGATCACTGCATATCTAAAAAATGTTTTAGACTTTTTTTCCAAACGGAATTTATTATTGTAAACATATAATCCTATCTGGAACAAAATAAGAAAATAAAAATTTGCCATTAGTTTGTTCAAGGTAGAAGAGATTTTCAAGGCTACTTTTCCTCGAGTTTGGATCTTGCGGTGTTTGACCCGCGTTTCTTGTTTTATAAATATAAAGTAGCAATACTAAAGTAGCTATTCAAGGCGCATAAATAAGTCGTAAATAGACTAGGTGCATTTTTAAACAAAGTCCAATTGCATGTCCATTTTCAAGTTCTTGTGTATAGCTTATTTCGATCTATAACTTGATCGGCCGTCATTGTACGTGTTCTCCTTGGAATTTTGCGGAAAAGAAAGGTCATTGTCGGCTATAGTTGTACGAGCCCGATAAACAATCCTCATCATTGTTAGATCGATTCATATTAAAACAAATGCACCTGTAAAAACGCTGCATTTATACACTTCTTTGCTAGGAAGCATGTAATTGAGATGAATAATTCGATGGGTCCTGATAGAAAAATACGCAATTCACTGTGGCAAGTAGAATCTAAGAATCTTGTAGTGAAAGATAAAAAAAGACGCAACTCAGTGGTTTAATCTTAGTTGCTCACTTCGGTCACATTTCACTGATCCAAGGAATTTTTCACCTAATTATTTCTTTCAGAGGTATTTCTTTAACTCAAAAAATATTTCCTAAATTCAATGTGAAAGATAATTCACTCAACTAATTTCTTTGAAACTAAAAACCTGGTTGAATTAAGAAGAACATATTGAAATCAAGTAACGAGTCAACATTGCGTTCCTTTGACATACCAACAAAATATTTCTTTGAACTGAAGAAATATTTCATCTCCACATTCTGCTCTACCATTTCTTTGATTCAAAGATTCATTTTTCTTAGTATCCGACTCAACTTTCTAGGCTTATAAATTCAAAGATCTTGACCAAAAAAAAAGAAGAATTGATGTGGAAGATTGCTTATAACGTGTTAAAAGTTTAAACCTAAATGAACTGTCTACCGTTACGGAATTTTCCGTAAGAGTAACCCCTTTTTCCAGTTCGTTCAGGGCTAAATAACGTTACCGATAATTCCGTAATACTATAGTCGGCAAACAAGAAATTTAAGGCATTGATTGAAGTACTGAAAACATCTTATAGTATCTTCAATCAGAATTTTATCTTATAATCAATGATCAATTATAAGCGATATTGAATTAATAGAAGAATATAAATCGCGCCTTTTCAGGGACATTCGATAGTCATATTTTGTTTTGCATCAATTACAGAAAGAATACTGAAAACTTTCTATCTCAAAGAATATAGAAGAAAGAAATTGACACGAAATAAATTAAGCTTTACTAAGAAAAATAGATTATATCATTCATGATCTTGGATTTTAAATGTTGGAACAGCACTCTATAGATAATTATGCAGTGAAATCTAGATATAAGGTTTTATAATCCAGGATTTAAAAAATTAACATACAGAAGCTTACTCGGAAATATTACTAAATTTAATTGTCGAAACCTCTACTTTCAAAGAGATCATTAATTTTTTTTTTCATTTCAGATTAAAAAGAAATTTAATTTAATTGAGGCCCTATCGGCCTTAAGGGACACATTCTCATTACAATACTCGAGCTTCGCGCTTGATTTTTTGTATGTATTTATATAAGTCTCTAATAAATTATATAATCACAATAATTTATTGCATATGTATACACACACGTGTAGAAATTTTCTGCATAATCTGACTTGGGCTAAAATCTTCATTAAAATGACTCTTAATTTCTAATATGATAATAATATAGAATTGTAATCTTTAATTCATTATTCATTTTTTATAAAAAAAGAATGGTCATTTATTGAATTATTTAAAAAAATATATTTATTAATTAAAATTCTAGTTATTATGACATTTTACTGTAAAAAATGCGATTTTGTATGTCCTTTTAAATGTAACAATTTGTTTTCTACACTTCTGTTTTGTATCTCACGTTATTCGGCTGACAATATAAATTTGCGGTTTGTTAATAGCAGTTTAGACGTCTAAAAGAAAATCGTGAGTTCTATCAGAAAAAGATTTTTTTGAAAGCCTTATTACGAATAAAAAGACGATACGTTTTAACAAACAATGGTCTAAAGCAGGGTGACAACTCATACTTAAAAAAAAAAAAAAAATCCAGGCTGTTTCCCAGTTTTCCCGGTTAAAAATTACATTTTTCCCGGTTGACTTTTATGTGTTCATATTATTAATTATTCACTAATAATTACATTATTATATCCATTTGGAAAGGAATTGAACTTTTTATAACTCCAAGGTTAAATATATAACACAAATTCTTGTAAAAGTGATTTCAACTTCACAGAGCACAATTATCTCAAATGCTTTATCAACGAAATAGTTGAATTTCCAACAACAACAAAATTAATGTTGAACCAAACAATTGCATTTATAACCAAATAGTCAAACTTTCAAGGAAACAAATGAACTTAGAACAAAAAAAGTTGAATTTTTAACCAAATGATCGAATTTTTAAACAAAAAAATAAATTTTCACTCCAAAAGGATGAATTTTCTATCAAAAAAGACGAATATTCAACAAAACAGTTGAATTTTCGACCAAAAAAGATGAATTTTTAAGAAATTATGTGAATTTTCAACCAAAAAATTATATTTTGAACCAAATAGTACAATCATTTTTAATCAAGAGATTATTTCTGAACCAAAGATATAATAGTAGACTTTTCAGTAAAAAAAATTAGCTTTGAACACAAAAGATGACTTTTTTACCAAAATTCAAGAAAATAATGAAATTTTCCACCAATATTAATATAATTCTTAACCAAAAGAGATGAATTCTAAACTCAAAAGGTAAAACTAGACTTTTCAAATAAAAAGAATGATCTCATAACAAAAAAGATGACTTTTTAACCAAATATTTGTATTATCAAGAAAATAATTAAATTTTCAATCAAATAGTAGACATTTTAACCAAAATAGATGAATTCTAGACCAAAAATTATGATGAGATTGTCAATTGAAAATAATTAACGTTCAACTATAAAAGACGAATTTTTTATCAAAAAGACGAATGTTCAATAAAACAGTCGAATTTTTGACCAAAAAAATATGACCTTGTAACAAAATAGTGGAATTTTTCACAAAATAATTAAATTTGCAACAAAATACACGCATGTCCCTATTCTGCGCCGGCCTCGGGTCTGGTCGGCACAGAATCGGAGACGTTTTTTTATGTCAATGCTCAGGAACGCATATATAGTCTCTAAACCCGTCACATTATAGCGCAGGAGCGCCCAGAGAGGCGCGATGTAAGCAATTTCTGATACAGCACTGAGTATCTGAGCGTCAAGGCCGTCGAGGGACGCTTAGGGGGGGGGGGGGCGAAGCAGTCAAGCGTAAAACCGGCACACATCGGACAGCACAGAATCGGTAGATGAGAGTAGCAGAGTTTTTAACCAGAATAGATGAATTCTGAACCAAAAATATAATAGTAGAATTTTAAATGAAAAAGAATTTACTTTCAACCAAAAAAGGAGAATTTTTTACCAAAAGTTGAATTTTCTATAAAAAAGACGAATTTTCAACAAAACAGTTGAATTCTCGACCAGAGCAGATGAATTCTGAACTAAAAATATGATAGTAGGCTTTTCAACTTTAAAAAAATTAACTTTAAAACGGGAAAAAAGAGAAATTCTTTAAAGTGGAGGAAAAGAGGGGAATAGGGGAAAGAGTGCAAATTCTGCGCAAGAAGTGATATGTGCGTTTTTGTGATCCAGAATCTAAAATATAGTATAATATATAATGTTTAGGACAAAAGTTATCAGAGGCAGAGGGATCACCTACTAGTACCAATGACCTTGACCTTGAATTCGATGTTCCCCACCTCAATTCCGAGCTAACACCTATTATTTAAACATTATCGCAAATTGGACCTTAATTCGACCTTGCCATGACCTTCATAAAAATATAATTTTCAACGTAAAATTTCCCGCTCTTTTTAAATCTGGGGTCAAAAGTAGGGGGTTCCATTTTAAAAAATCACTTTGACCTTCAAATAACCTTGAAAATCGAATTCCAGGTCAGGGTCATTAGTACCAGTAGTGGACCCCCTCTGCCCCCTTGAACTTTTTTATGATATATTTTTCTATATCCAACCAAAATTCTGAGTTATTTCCCATAATAGATTAAAATGGTCCACCCTGTGAGCTTATGGCAAACTCCAACTTCATATCAGTTTTTCTCGAAAAGACATTTTTCAATTTATTTGTGAAACATTTACAGTATCGCTGAACTATAATTTTATTATGCCAATTATTAGTAATTAATTATATAAATTTAGGTTATCTATGTAGTTAGTTACTATTTTAAATATCTCAAAAGGAAGTTTTAGTTTTCAAATATAAATAGAACTTTAGTATTTGAACATTCAATTTTGAACGAAACAATAATTTAAAAATCTTATATATAAAATGTTCTTCGATATTTCAACGGAGGTGGTTGGTTAGACTGATTTATTTCAGAAGGAAAAACAAGTTTGAATAATTCCTGGTTGTTAAAAAAGTTCACAGCTATTTCCTGACTTTTTCCGGATGCTTAAAATTCCAGACTGCTTCCCGGTTTTCTCGGGTTTTCCGGTCAATGGCCACTAGGGTATACCAACAAATTTTTTTCTCGAATTTTCATACATAACGCCCCAAATTTGTTCGAATCCACACAAAAATAAATGTGTCTTTTTTTTAAAATGCTATTGAGAGGTTCCGCAAGCGCTATCAATTTAAGCGCGTATTTTCTGTAAGAAAAAATGACACAATTAAATATAGAATACAAATGGATAAATATTTTTTAAATACCCCCCCCCCCTCATCATAAATCTGTTTTACGCGGCACCAAAAAACCTCATAAGTGAAAAATTGTGTTTTGCGAGTTTTTAGCACTACACTGGAGTCCCGGTTTATCGGATCCCGATAGACAGGATATGGTGGTCCAAGGGGCGAGAGAAGGGCGCTTGCAAGGTCAACGGAGTTGCGCAGTTTACAGTTCGGCACTATAAGATGCCACGAGCAAGATGGAGTAGAAGAAAGGTTTGGAGAGTCCCGATTTACCGTGAAGGCCATTGAGGGTATCCCCAAAATGCCCGGTAAAGCTAGACTCCAGTGTAATTATGATTTTTTTGCGGTGTTTTAAATACAAATTGTTTCTTACACATAAAATACTACTCTATACTGATAATTAGACGTTTAAAAAAATTTTGTGAACAATTTATTATTGTTTTTAGCAATTTTCTCTTAGAATAGAGTTAGAAAGTCGCGGTCTTTCCAAATTTTTAAACTTATTTTTAACTTTTCAGTAGATCGCGGTAACAATAAATTAAATTTAATGTTGTAAACAATAATAAGTTGTTCAAACAATAATGTTTCTTAACTTGCATTAATTATTATTAAATTTGCTAAATTGCATTAATTAATACCTCGCTCTAAGTGAAAAGTGGACAAAAAGTTGAAAATTAAAAAAAAACCCGCAACTTTCTAGCATTATTCAAAGAAAATATTATTAAAAGTAATAAATTATTTTTAAAATTACGTTTGTTAACTCGAATTGATTATTACCTCACTCTAATTGAAAAGTCGACAAAAAGTGAAAAATGTTTGAAAAAACTGCAACTTCCTAGCATTATTCTAAGAGAATATTATTATAAATGATAATAAATTTTTTGAACCATTATTTCCGTGAAATTTAATTGACTATTGTCTCGATCTAACTGAAAAGTTAAAAATAAGTTGAAAAAATTTGGAAAAAACCGCGACTTTCTAACTCTATTCTACGAAGAAATGGCTAAAACAATAATAAATTGTTTTAACAATGCACGTAAACATCTAATTATCAGTAGAAAGTAGTATTTTATGTATTAGTAACAAGTGGTTAAGAAAACCGTCAAAAAATCTTAATTAGCACCGGAAACTCGCAAAATCCAATTTTTCACTTATGGGATTTTTTTGGGACCCTAAAAACAGACTTATGTGTGTGAATAAGATTTACGATAAAGTCTTTTTTTCTTATAGAAATTACGTGTTAAACATTACGGGGCTTGCGGAACCTCTAAATATCATTTTAAAAATCTGCCCGCTGCGCGCGCGGCTCGCAAGTTTGAGCGCGCCCACAGAGCGCGACTGTTGGTTCTCCCGCTTCGCGCTCGATAATATATTTATCGCGCGCTTCGCGATCGTTAATATGTTTACCTCGCGCTACGCGCACGGTCATTGTATTTTCCCCACCTTTGTGCACAAACCTTCTAAAATTAAAGGTTGATGCATCAACAACTGTAATTTGGTGATTGCGAATTCTCTTTTGTTAAAGCTCCTTCGGCTTTAGCGAACACATTCTCATCACGTATCTCGCGCTTCGCACTCGATTTTGTCCAAAATGTGAACTTTCCTACATTATGGTCAACACTTTTATATAAAATGTATATTACTCTTATTCATGTAACTCTGCCTGGGATTGCTTATTCAGAAATTGCAATATAAAGTACAAATTTTATTTATCATGATTACTTTAATTTTTTTTCATTGTCTTGTTTTTATAATTGAAAAAAGTGCGCATCCTATAAGAAAAAAAAATACAATTTTGTTATCAAACATTTTATTGTATTTTGTGTCATTTTCACATAAATTTGATTTGTTTATTGTCAATGTTATTTTTATCAATTTAAAATCAAAATACGCATCTTAGCGTAAAGTGGTTTTGAGCAAATTTGTAGATATAATTTAGGCGAAAAATTTTGTTAAATATAATTTTATGGTAGTTTGTGTCCTTTTTCCAAAGAGGTAATTTTTTTATTTTCAAATATATTTTTATAACAAGAGTTTATAAAAACTTTGTAGATTTTTTTTTGGTTGAACCACTTTTGTCTTTTCATTTCTTTTCTTCTCTTGTGTCGTTTCTCCAAAATTTAATTTGTTTATTTTTAATCTTGTTTTTTACGATTAAAAGAATATCTACTTGTTATATCTAAAAATGTAAAAAATTAATAACAAATTTGTAGATCTTTTTTGAATGCACAATTTTGGTTAAATTATGTTTTTTCGTATGTTGCATAGTTTGACCGCAAAATGGAATTTTTTATGTTTGATTATTTTGTTGTGTGATCAAAATTTGAATTTTCGATTTTTCAAGAAAATTCAAAAAGTTGTTATGAAAATCTTGTAGGGTGTTCAAAAAGCGACGTTTTTCTTCTCTTAACTTCTTTCCATATCGTGCGCTGTTTGGATTACAATTTTCGTTTTTTTTTTTTTTTAATTTTGGAAATGCTATAACTCTGGTAATTTAATTTTTATCGAAACAAGTCTTTGAGATAAATGGTTCATATTTTTAAATACTACGAGCATCCGTACATAGAATTTTCAAATTCTGAAATAAGTGATCTCAAAAATTTTGAAAATGCTCTAACATTTTGAATTTTTATTATAAATGGCTGGCTAACGAACGCGACCTTCATTTTATGAGAGTAAGAGAGTATTTCAAAGGCCAATCTAATCTGTCAATTCATTCGAAAGTTATCGTGCTCACAGACAGACATACATACAGACAGGCAGACAGACATACAGACAAACACATTCGTAAAAACCTGTTTTTCGGGTTCAGAGGGTCTCAAAACGTGGATATTTAATAAAAACTGGGGAGAGGGGGTCAAATTTTACATAAATCTAATACCTTCGCTGATGAGAATGTAAAAAAGACGCATTTATTTTTTTGTGAATTCGAAGAAGTTTGCGGGCGATATGCATGAAAATTCGAGAAAAAAAATTCAATAAATTTTTGGACCTCCCTAGTGCCACCCTGTAAAATAAATTTGTATATTTTTTTAGGATGAATAATTTCTCTCATTAAAATTTGTTTCGTATCTCGCATACTTTTTCTAGAAAATTGAATTCGTAAAAATCGTTTTTTTCTGACTCATGGGGTCTCCAAACGTGGAGATTTGATGAAAACCACCGAAGTGAGATTTTACATGAAACTAATACTTTCTCATTGGGATGAGAATGTAAAAATAAATATAAGAATAAATGATATGACTATTTTATTCTCTTTTCTGATTCTTTTTCACAGAAGTAAAATGGAGAAAATGTTTAGCATTCTAACCTGTTTGCTGGGCATTAGTGATTAATTTGATTTTCCTCACAAGTGTTTCTTCGACTATTGCCCGGTGCGTATCATCGTCCTTCCCCGGCGCATGATTCCTTACGCGGTACCGGCCGCACTTGACCCATATCTTATTATGCTCGTAGCGTCCGGATACAAAGTAGTGTGTACAAGTCTATACTCTGTAGGAATAAGGAGAGCCGAAGTATGTAAGTACTTGGAGGTTGTGCTGAATGTTCCCCCCCATCAGAAAGGTGAATATGAGGCACGCGACGTCGTGTCCTTCCTTCCTGCCTGCCTGCCTGCCTACCTACCTGTTGCTGGTAAAAGTGGAAGAATAGTCACGGCAGGCAGCTCTTCCGCAAAAATCCATTCGAGGTCCTCCGAAAGCAGGCCGAGTTACCAGGAGGCAGTCATGGTGGAACTCAAGGAACACTGCAGAACTGACCTTGCTTCTGATGATCTTTACCTGCAAAAAAAGATTCGAATTGATAACGATTATCTATAATTATGCTACTGGGGCAGAGAAAGCTTTGCAGATTATGCGGAAGTGGCTTTATATTTAGAATATTTAGATCTAGTCTGCGAGAAGCAAAAGGGAGAGTGCGAGAAATAAAAATTTAAGTGATGATCTGATATGTTTTAAAATATTTTTTTAAAATCTATTTCAACTTCTGAGGGAAATCGCTAAAGAGTTGAGAATTTAATATCCGATATCAAAATTCGCGAGTTTCTACGAATTTCGCACGATTGGATTAGAGATTAGTGAAATATTTTGAGAAGGTTCAATTTTTAGGTACGTTGAGAAAAAACATTGAAGAGTTGGTATAGGTTTCTTTTTTGACGAGGAAAATTTTGACAAGGATGTCAAGGTTCTTCAAGAAGCAACTGCAGATTACAATCGTTTAAGGCGACGTGGGTCCTTGAATATGCCAAATCCTTTTGAATGCTTAAGTTTATGCGATACATATGAAGGATTACGAAATTTATTATTTTCAAGAGGGTGATCGAAGCGATGTGTATGCATATCTCGAAAATCATCGATGATTCATTTCCTTTAAAGAGTTGAAATGTCATTAAATCATGAGCTTTATATGAGTAGAACATGAAAAATTATAATATGCTGGAAAAGATCTGCTTCTCTTCGCTCGCAAATTTGAGCGCGCCTATGGCGTGCGTCTGTTGATTCTCGCGCTTCGCGCTCAATAATATGTTTACCTCACGCTGCGCGCTCGGCCTTTGTACTTCCCCCATACTTGTACACAGTCTTTTTAAAACTAAAGGTCAAAGCATCGACAACTGTAATTTGGTGATTGTGAATTCTCTTTTGTTAATGCTCCTTCATGTTTAACTAACACATTCTCATTACGCATTTCTTATTTCGCACTCGATTTTGTCCAAAATGCGGACTTTTCTACATTATGTTCAACACTATTATATCAAATTTTTTATTACATTTATTTCTGTACATCGGCTTGGGATTGCTTATTCAGATATTGCAAAATAAAGTACAAATTTTATTTATCATGATTACTTTAATATTTGTTTCTTATTTTGCATTAAATTGTATTCTCAGCTACCCTGAAAATATAAATCATTTCAAAAAATGTATATTATTACAATTTATAATATGCATTGGTATTAAAACAGACGTATTTTCATTGTCTTGTTTTCATAATTAGAAAAAAGTGCGCATTTCATTAAAAAACCATTTTGTTATTAAACATTTTACTGCAATTCGTGTCGTTTTTCCATAAATTTAATTTACTTATTTTCATTGTTATTTTTACGATATAAACCAAAAATATATGTCGTAGCTTAAGGTGGTTCTGAGAAAATGTGTAGATACAATTTAGGCGAAAAATTTTGTTAAATAAAAAGTTATTGTAACTTGCGTCATTTTTCCAAAAAGTTAATTTTGTATTTCTAATGTATTCTTATAACAAAAGTTTTTAACAAATTTGTAGATCTTTTTTGGTTGAACAACTTTTGTCTATTCATTTTTTTTTCGTCTCTTGTGTCGCCTTTCCAAAAATTTAATTTCGTTATCTTTAGTCTTATTTTTTACGATTAAAAGAAAATCTACTCGTCCTATCTGAAAACGATTTATAAAAAATTTGTAGATCCTTTTTTGGTGAACAGCTTTCGTCTATTGATTTTTTTTCGAACCTTGTGTCATTTTTCAAAAAAATTCCATTTTTTATTTTTAATGTTATTTTTTACGAAATTTACAAATTTATAGATTTCATTTGGGTGTACAACATTTTTGATGATTTTTTTTTCGTACCTTACGTCATTTGTTCAAAAATGTTCATTTTTTTTATTATTAAGGTTGTTTTTTACGAATAAAACAAAACCTTTTATTTTTTATGGACAAAATTTTATTTTTATTTATGCAAAAAATCCTTAGGGATAATCTTTTGTCTTTTTGAATGATAATAATAGACGTGAATAGAATTCTGAAATTAAAAAAAAAGTGGTCTAAAACATTTTGAAAATGCTCTAACTTTTTGAATTTTTATCCAAAAAGGCTGGCTAACGAACATGACCTTCACTTTAGGATACTAGAAGAGTATGCCAAAGGCCAATACAATCAGTTAATTCTTTCGAATTACTATAATTATTATTAAAAAAATTATTATTTAATCATAGAATGTAAAAACGCAAACTTCTTCCTCTGTTTTGCTTCCTGATTTTTAATTAAATAGTCCTGGGACACTTTTAATAATTATGAGTTATAAATTATTAATTAATTATAAGTTATCGTGTTGACAGACTAAAAATCTAAACACACACATGGGCGCAGAGACGCACATGCACACATCATGCAGACAGACACACATTCATGCAGACACAATCACTCATACATGCAGACACAATCACTCATACACAATACAGACAGACACATGTTCGAAAACCTGTTTTTCGGGTTCAGAGAGTCTCAAAACGTGGAAATTTCACCAAAAAAAGGGAGGGGGGCAAATTTTACAAAAAATCTAATACCTTCTCTGATGAAAATGTAAAAATGCAAACTTTTTCCTCTGTTTTGCTTCCTGATTTTTAATTAAATAGTCCTGGGACACTTTCAATAATTATGATTAATAATTTAATTGTTTTGTTTCCTAGAGTTGACCAAGAACCGAACTTTAAAGAACGGAAAGTCTATGGCTTAAGTACATTTTTAAGAAAACTTTGAAAACATAATCTCTAAAATGTCAACATTGAATCCATTTCAAATCATCCAGGCAGTGCAACTTCAAATCACAGAATCATTCACCTTTCAAATATATTGCTTGTCAATGAAAATATGTAAGAACTCCACCTTTTTTTTTTGCTGAATTGGTACTCGAATAACGAAAACATGTTTTGAGTTACATGCGGGCCAATTTTTTTTTTTTCTGGACATGAGAACTATTTTCTCGAAAAACTGAATTTTCACATTTTACTTACAAGAAATGACAGACTCGACAAAATTCTAAGAAAAGGTTTGCTTATTGTAAAAAGTTCTACAAAAAATACCTCTTATTTTTTTATAATATCTTGTATCGTTCGCGAGAAAAATTAAAAAATTGAGATTTTGTCAAATATGTCGCTGTTTATAAGACAAATGCGAAAATTCAATTTTTCGAGAAAAAAAATTCTCTTGACCTTAAAATAGTTTGGTTTATGGTTTTTAAGAAAATTTACTTTTCATATATTCAGAAAAATTGCCGCTCTCAATCAGGTAAAATTTCAAATACTCATCACGTCAAGAAAATTATTTGTTTTTTCTTAGAAACATATTAAAGAGGCGAATGATTCTGTGATTTGAAGTAACTTCAGAAACGTATTGAATGGAAAAAACCTTTGAAAATGCGGTTCAGCGCAGGTTGATTACTTCGGATTACTAGTGGACTATCTAGGATTACTCAAATTACTCCGAATTACTTGGATTATTCAGGATTCCGAGGTGATTACTGGCACTGGGGAGGAAAAGTGGATTATCTAGGATTACAGGTGGACTACAAGTGGATTACAAGTAAATTGCAAGTGGATTACTTAGGATAAAAAATTGATTAAACATGATTACAAGTAGATTAACCAGAATTACAAGTAGATTACTTAGAATTAAAAGTGGATTACTTGGGATTACTTATGATTGAAAATGGATCACTTAGGATTACTAATGAATTGCTTGGATTGCACCGAATTAGAAGTGGATTACTAAGGTTACAAGTGGATTACTTGGTTGAAACCAGTATAGTTGTAATAGATTTAATATACATGATGATGAATGTAAAAGTAATTCCTGTAAGAAAGATACATTTTATTTTATAGAAAGCATGATTTTTCTATTTAGCGTGAAAGATTGTAATACCGAAATGTACATTCTTTAAATTAAAAATGTTATACCATCTGAGTTTGTACTTCAAGAATTGTGGGGTTTTTAGTTTATATTTTCTTAAGCTTTTATCGAAAAGTCTAGTAAAAATAATTGTTTTTCAAAATTGTCAAGCTGACGAATTTGGAGTTTTTGTCGTAAATGGCAAGTCTGAGAGCATTTCATCATAAAATTAAATAAATGTTTATTTCACCACGCACAAACCAATACGCAACTCTTGTTTTGTCGAAATTTAAAGAATTCCCGTGTTTTCTTCCATTTTCGAGTTACTTCTTCCGAGTTCTTTTTTCAAAAAAAAGGTTAAAATTTTCAAATTTATTTTTGAGGCACAGATTCTAATGGCTAGAGGCGATTTAATCCTCTTCGTTTCAGCAGGGTAGTCGCAACTTGGTTTGAATCCTTTCACGATCTACTTTTCCCATGGATTTTATCCGGTCATCCGGTTCTTCCAGACTAGAAAAAATAGAAGAAGAGAAGTGAGCGGGGATGGTTCAAAATTGAGGAGTCTTGGGTCCGGTAGCGTCGGTCTCGATGTCGACCCTGGAGGAGCGATCGTGTCGCACTCTTGACCGGCATTCAGCAAGGTCGCGACCTCAGGGGAGGTCTCGACGGAGAGCTTTGCCTCCGGGGCGAAGCATCGCGCATGCGCTCTACCTGCTCACCAGGCGAAAGTATTTAAACATGATCGCGGGCCTTCCAGAAGGCCACTATTCTCCGAACTGTCACAAAACGCGCAACTCCCTTTTGCTTCCTTCCCGGTGAACGAGGTATCAAAGAGCGTCCTGACCAGACCGGGAAGAACCGGGGCTTTCCCTCTCGAATTCGCTTCCCACAAGCCTCTCTTCCTGTCCGGAAAACGGACGCTCTCTTCTCAGACACCTCTCATCTTCACATCGCTCAATTTCGTTCACAGTGACCAGTGTTATTTACCAGTTTACTCAACGGTGTCTATTACTTGGATCCGGTGTCTTAGAATTTACGACAACAGGAGAGGAAGAAAGAAGACATATATGGAAGCTTTCAGCTAAAAGGAGAAAAAATACTTTCAAAATTTAGTGCTTAATTCGAAGATTTGTGTGAATACGATTTCTGTGATATTTGAATCTTTTCAAGAACGGAAAAGTGAGTTTCATCAGAAGCGATAAGTCTGAGTAACTGATTGTGAACATTAGTTTACTTGTAACTGTTAGAACTTTGGAATATACAGAAAAGAAGGAGTCAGAATCAAAAGAAAGGATATTTAAATTGATGTTTGAAATTATCTTATGTGACAACAGGCTTTAACGGTCAGATCAACCGAAGCGACACCGAATGTCCAGTAGCAATTTATCGCTTTGAGGAAGCTAATTTTTGAAGCATTCATGGAGGAATTAGAAGTGCAGCAGGAATTGCAAGATCAGCTGGGGAACTTGTCTTTCTCGCCACCACCGATGAAGAAATCTGATACGAGGGACAGTATCTCTTCGGTGGACAGTGATGTGAGTCTTTCCTTTGACCGAAGAGGCTCCAAGGGCGAAGACGCTGATTTATCCGACAGCGGAAGCTCGGATTCCGACAGGAAGACCGGCAATCTGCACAAGAAACAAAATAAGAGCATTGACCAAGACTCTGGTGCGGATTCCTTTGACGATATTGTGCCAAGGGAACCGGAAAATCAGGTGAGAATTATCATTCCTAATAAACAAAGGTAGGTCTCAAATCATCTTAAATTTGGAACACTGTCAATTCTAGAAAATATGAAGTTGTGTAAGCCATGAAGAAACAGTGATATACGTTAGACAGGACGTTTGTTTCTTGTAAGAGACGTAAAACTAATTTCATAAATTGCCAAAGAATTTGGTAGAAAGTCGTATAAAAAAAAATTGGTACCAGTGGATTTGATAAATGACAGTCGCAATAAATGTACCAGAATTATGGAATGTTGCATAATTACTCGAGGGAAATAGTCCCTACTTAAGGACTTATGCAAGAACAATGTGCACTAAAACGTCGGGACTTATAAGCGTTTTTTCCACTGGAAATGCAATTTCCCGTGTCGAAGTTGTTATTCAATACGACGAATTTTAAGATGTAATCAGCACAATCACAACCGTAAAGAAAAGATAGTTAAGGTTGGCCACAAAAATTCAATATTTAGTTCCCGTTATTAAAACAGTACTAATTAATAATTTTACTTTCTTTTACTATTATGTACTATCAATAAACAAGTTGAATAAAGGTAAGATCGTGCTCAGTTAGTCTATTAAAATGAATTTGAATCTATTGCAATGCAGAATTGATAGGAAAGCTATTTACGGTCAGTAATAATTTTATCTTGAGATCATCACGATGACGAATGGCAATAAAGTCGCTTAATGTGTGTCATTGATACTAAGGAATGTTCCATTCACGATTACATAGTTGCGAATGAGTTACGAGCCTAAGAAGGTGTAAAATAGTTTAATTGTTCACCTGACAATTCCACAATTAAACGCCCAAGTAATAAAGAAGTTACATCATTACGCCAACAATCTTTATGAAATACTCGTAAACAATGTCCTGTTCTAATCTATTTATATCCAAGATTTCTATTAATTTTTCAATCAGTCCAATGATTAAAGAGAAAAAACTTTCTTCATAAAATCTGTAACGTTTTGTCTTTTCTACGATCAGATTCCGAAGGAAAAGGTTTCAGCAACTCCAGTGGAAGACTTTGTGCCACCGAATGATGAATTAGCTGACAAGATTTGCGCTCAAGTGGAGTTTTATTTCTCGGACGAGAACATAGTCAAGGATGCATTCCTGCTGAAACACGTGAAGAGGAACAAGGAAGGCTACGTGTCTTTAAAACTAATCTCAAGTTTCAAGAGGGTCAAGCACCTCAGCAGAGACTGGAGAGTGGTTGGCGCAGCCCTGGCGAGATCGAAGAAGCTGGAGGTGAACGAACAGGGAACCAAGTTGAGGAGAATTGATCCTTTGCCACCCTTCGATCAGACTACACCTTCGAGAACAGTCCTGGCAGCGAGGTTACCCGTCCAAAGATTGTCAGTCGAATCTGTCGCGGAACTCTTCAAGCCTTGTGGAGAAATCGCCCTCATCAGAGTCCTCAGACCTGGGCATCCTGCACCTGCAGAGGTAAGTTATCGGATCTAGGGAAAATAGTTTCTAGAAGCTCAGCAATCACGTACGATTGTTTATTCTAAGGAAAATTCAAAAACACAACGCGGTCACAAGCAAATCATTTTGCATTTGAGACACTTGGAATTATTATACAAGTTAAATTGAAAGTATTCAATATTTCATAGTTAAATAGAATAGTTTAAAACTGTGAACTTAATTACAGAATAATTTCAAAATTAAATGTCCTATTGTTCACAATTAGAATTTAAAAATATCGTTTATAATGAACCAGAAACAATTCTTATCCTGAAATCAATTTCAATTTGTAAATTAAGATTCAAGAATTGAGTAACTTCGCAATTTCAGGTACGTCAGGCAATTGCCAAAAGACCGGATTTAGCATCGAGCGACGAGTGTGCGATGATAGAGTTCATCGACTCGGCCTCGGCAAGAATGGCCCTGCAGTTGTCTTTGGGTGAAGCGAAGATTTATGCGCTTCAACAGCCAGCAGATAAGAAGAAGAAGCAACAACCTCCTAAGAAGAATCCTGTGGCAAGGGTTTCTCGAGAAGAGACTTACAATTCTTCAAGTTGTGCCAGCGGTTCTGAGAATGAAGAGGGCAAGTCGAGGCATCGAAGGCAAATTTATAATCATCCAGTTTATCACGTCTTCACCGGCCATCCTTATCAACGTAAGGATAAATCAATACCAAACCGAATTTACTGCGATAATTCAGAAAGTTTCATCATTTCAAATAATAATCATTCTTCTTCAGCCGGTCCCCCTTCACCAGAAGCTTGGGTGCCTCGAAGAGTTTCTTCCTGTTCAATGCCTGGTCCCGACAATGGTTTACTCCTCCGTCGCCTTTCCTCCTGCTCTGGTTCAGGTTCAGATAATGGGAATTTCAACAGAAGATTTTCCTCTTGTTCCTCAAGTTCTGAAAACGGTTACTATCATGCGGTCTATCCTCCAGGATATTATCCACAAAATCGCAGATTCTCTTGCTGTTCGGGTTCTGGTTCTGGTTCCGGTTCCGATTGCAGCGGAGCTTGTTTTAATCCTGCTCGTCGAGGTTCCGGAGACTGTGGACCATTCCTCAGACGACTTTCTGCATGCAGCAGGGATTCAGGATATGAAGTGGGAACGAGAAGAATGTCTTCTTGCTCTTCTAGTTCCGAAACCGGATTTTTCCGTCCAAGAAGTAATAGTGGAGTTGTTGTCACCCATCTTCCAGAAAATATTACGAGACTTCCTTCTGGTCCTGACGGGACTCGGGGATTCGGTAGACCGCCTAGGATGAATCCTATGGCGACTCCGCTGGAACCGGCTTGTTAGAAATTTTTTAGTTTTTTTAAATCGAAGTGTCTCGTTTCCAGCTTTTAAATATGGTCATTCTCTCTTGAAGCATTTTTATTTTTTCAGGAATTCTTGCTTTCCGCAAAGTTTTCCAAAATTAAACACTACTTTGTAGTAGAATTAAAGCTTTCAAGATAAACCAGCTCATTCAGTAAATTTTCAAGACCTTATCACAAAAAGTCGGTATTAAAATTTATAAGAATCGCCATTGTAAATATGTATTTATTGTATAAAATATTGAATCATTGTGTTTCTTAATGAAGAAACTTAGGTATAGTTTTATGGTAAACTTTAGCTTTATTTATGACCTATTTATATGATTATACTGAATTGGAAATTGAGGATAAACATTACATCTCAAACAATATTCTCTAATTGAATAAAGATCTTCCATAAAAAGTTAACTTGGCACAGTTGAAGAAAAGAAGAAAGTTTAGAACATTTTTGAATCGTGCTACATTCTTGTAAAATTCATTCACCTTCGTTTATTTATTGCTTAATAAATGTACAATCCTAGTATACAAATTTGATTTAAGTATGCGATGCTGTAAATATAAAATATAAATTTGATATTTTTACAATATGTGAGTATCAAGAAAGTACTATATAAATTAAATTCCATATATAGTTTTTATTTTACCCTCCCCTTATATTTTATAGTTCTTGTAATAGAAAAAATTCGTTAGTTATCAACAATTAAATAACAGTTTTAAGTCCATTATTTAATAGAATGAATAACGTGTTACTTGAACCAGCACTTGATGAATTTTATTTTAAAGTCCTGATTCACTCATGCAGAAAATATTGTGCTTGAATGAAATTTCACGAATAGAAATATGTAATGAGAAGAAAGAATATGGTTGAAGGATTCACTATACCCCCTTACTGTACCTAATTTATGCTTTCTAGAAATGATAAGATATGGGACCTGAAACTAAAGGAAAGTTTTTGTATTTTAAGATAATACACGCGTTGCAGGGTAAAAAGTTCATTTTCAAAATTCCCTGACTTTTGCTTGATCAATTTTTCATTTTTCCTGACCATTGATATTCAAATACCAGCTGTTACATCTTCTAATATTTTTAACATGGGTGATGATTTTTTAAAGAAAATGCTTGAATTAAAATTAATTACATTTTTATCAAAATAATTGAATTTTCAAACTAAAAACATGAATTCCCAAGAAAAAAGTTTAATAATAGTTGATATTTCAACCAAAAAAGATTAAATTTCATATAAAAAAAAAATGAATTTTGAAACCAAAAAGACGAATTTTCAACAAATAAATATTTTTTAGTCATGAATCAAAAAAGCCAAAAAAAAAAAATTGAATTTTCAACCAGAAAAAATGACTTTTCAACAAAACAATTAACTTTCAGCAAAATAGTTAAATTTTCAACCAAAAAGATAAATCTTCATTAAAAAAAAATTAACAAAGTAAGTTCAACTTTCACCCACGCAGTCGAATTTTCAATTAATAAAGATCAGTTTTTAACAAAATAGTTAAATTTTCAACCAAAAAGATAAATAAAAAAATTTTTTCAAACAAAATAGCTGAATCCTCAAGTGAAGAAGATTAATTTTCAACCAAACATTTGCATTTTTATCCAAGAAAGATGAAATGTATACTAAAACCGAGAGGTCGACAACTCCGATATTCCTGGTACACTCAGAAAATATTTCCATATATTCTTTCAAGATTCCCAGATGTTCTTTATATTCCCAAATATTCTTGATATTCTTTATAATTCCAAATATTCCCTCATATTCCGATTTATTCCTAAATATTCTGAAATATTATGTTCTCCGATTCCTTTCCATCCATTCAATGATTGTATTCGTATAGCTTTTTATCTTTTGCCTGCCCAGTGATCTCAACTGTGGCATGTAGAGTAGGGTCGTCAAAATTTTTTTTCTCGAATTTTCATGCATATCGCCCGAAAGTTTGTTCGAATCCACACAAAACTAAATCCATTTTTTTTTCGAAAAAAAAAAATTTAGAGATGGCGCAAGCCCCAGGAAGTTTAACACGTATTTCCCATATAAGAAAAAAATAAGTTTTTGTAAATTTTATTTAGAATCGTCAATATTAGTTGAATCGAGTTGAAACTCAACATTTCTCTCCACAATCAGTCATATAATATGAATAATTTTTGCAGAATAAGCAAAAAAATGATTCACAATTAAAAAATAAACTTCCCAAAACACCACACTTTTCGGCTCATTAGGGACAAGAATAACACAATGAAAAAAGAGGGAGAAAAAGGGAGAAAGCCAACCAAAAACCAACCTCTCACTTTTTCCTTTCTCCGTCCTTTTTATACTACGAGGCGACCAACATGTTTTCTGGCCAATTCAGACCTCCTCATCAGGGATTATTTATAGGGAATAACTAAGGGTATGAAAAAAATTAATATACCTGTAAAGAAAATATTTCAGTCAATATTAATTCAAAAATTGATTAAGTTCAATGTAATCAAATATATTTATTGAGAAATTGATTGTTTAATAAAAAAGAATTCTTTCTGTTATCTAGTCAAAGAAAATTACTTACTCTATCCCATATTGTGTTATATCTTGAGAGGTCCCTTTTTAAATTAATAGCCTTGTTTCCTTCTCTCATTATAAATAATATCTCCATGAATTCTCTCTTTTTCTGATTTTTTTTCATGATGGAACAATCAATTTCACAAATTTAAAAAATATATAATCCTCTTTTATTTTTTAGAAAAAGGTGAACTTCCTGTATTTGTTTCCTTTTGAAAAAATCAAAAGTTTACTTGTTTGTTTTTATCCTTTTCACACTTAGAAAAACACTATTTAAAAATTATAACAATTGTTCAAATCACAATGTAAATATTGCAAAACATAGTAACCAACATTATTTTAATTATTATTAAAAGGAACACTGAAAACCTAAATTTCACTTTTATTTTACAAATCTTGAAGAAATCAACAGAAACTGAATATTGCGATGTGACGTATATACAGTCACGTCATATATTTCGAAAATATGAACAAAATAGTTGGTTTATTTAATTAACATAATGTTCAGATAGATAAGAAGCAAATATTAGAATTGAAAAAATTTCAAAAAAATTAAAAACCAAGATAATTCTTAAAATAAAAAATTATATTTAAAAAATCAATTCTCAGATATTGGACTTAAGTTTCTAGATAAAGTCAAATCATAAAAAAAATTTCTCATCAAAAGAGAATATACTTTTCAAAATTACCCCTATATCACATAGTTATAATTCGACCCAGATTCAAGAAAATTCTAACAATTCCGGAAAATCAACAAAAAGAAACTTAGAATATGTTCTAAGAAAAGCAACAGAAATTTTGGTTAGAAAGAATAATAATAAGAGTCTATATAAAATTAAAATATCAAAAAAATGTTGTTAAATTTAATGTAAATAATATTTTCACTGAAATTAAAAGATAAATTAATTAAAAACATAGAGGACAAATAACAAGGTATGGTATACAAAAAATTTTATCAAATAATGTATTAGTTCAATATGAAGGTATTCAATGGTACACAATAAGATTATGCACATATATTTGTATATGGCACCTTCCTCAGATAACCTTTGGTTATAGGTAACGAGGGTATAAAAATTTATTTTAGATAAGTATCTGGGTGATTTATACATTGGAAAATTATGTACATCCTATTAGCAACCTTATTTTTTGATAAGTACCAGGATGACATTTTTTAAAAATTATTATAACATGCATCAAGTGTAATTATAAAAAGTTATAAAGACAAATTGGTAAATATGAACAAATCTGAAAACATATACAAAATTTTAACCATAAAAAGACCTGAAAACGTGTAGAAGTTTGAAAATTGAGGATAAGGCCAGAACCTTATTTTTGATAAGTAACTGGGCTATTTTAAGTTTTTTTGAAAATATGTAGGTCCTATTAGCAACCTTATTTTATGAATAAGTACCCGGATGGAATTGAAAAAAAAGAACACATATTACAAAATATATCATGTGTAAAGATGGTAAATATGGTGATTCTGAAACCAATCCATTATGATTATTAAATTTTCCAATTAGGAAAAGAAAAGAATCCAAAATATTTAAATCCATTTCTAAATAAATTTATGAAATTCAAAACATTCTTCTTACAAAAATTTAAATGTAAAGAAGACTTCTTTCAAGAAAATTGAAGTAACATATATGTAAACTCAATTTAAAGAAATCTTAAAAATTATTCATAAGCAAACCCTGCAGATTGGAAAAAATCATGTCGTTATTCAAAAAAAAATTTATTTCTGTAAAAACCATGTTTCGAATCTTATAAATTTATTTAGAAATGCATTTAAATATTTTGGATTGGTTCCTTGTCCTATTTGGAAAATTTAATAATCTGAATGGATTGGTTTCAGAATCACCCACAAATTTGTTGTTATTTTTCGGTATATCACCCCAGTAGACACATATATATATATATATATATAT
>JAABKJ010005817.1:0-22618 GCA_011634705.1 Andricus grossulariae | reverse complement strand
TATATATATATATATATATATAAATATATAATAATAAATTGAATAATTCATCAAATATGCATAAAAGGAGATTATAATTAAAACAGAAATCGAACTTCGACATTTGGCTAGATTATTTAAATCATGATTTGCTGAGTCTCGATTTACTGGATGTAATTGATCCTAAAGTTCGAGGTCCAGAAAATCTTTCAGAAATAAAAGCACTCAAGAGAAAAAATACTGTTAGAGCTTTATTTATCAAACATCTTGATGAATCTTATTCCAAGAGGATTATAAATGTGTCTGACCCTAGATAAATTGTACAGAGAATGAGAGGATGTAGAAAGAATGAGTCAAATGTAACTCACTCCTCCATTGGAGCAAAACTGTATAAAATTAAAATGAAAAAGGATGAAAAGGTTAATGATTTCTGTGAACGTTTTGACTTCATTATTAGAGAATGTGAGGCTTGCGAAGACATTGTACCGCTTACTGAACAAGAGATCAGCTCTTATTTTTATCAAGCAGTATCTTCGACTGTAGTAGAACTTCGAAATTCTCACTTGATGTTCAGGCAGCCACATAAAAGAGAAATGAGTTCAGAGGAAATTAAATATTTTCTTTTGCAGCTAGAGGCAGAGAAAAAGACTGAAACTGAAGAAGAAATTAAAGTTCAGAGAGCATATGAGAAAAATCAGCACACATCTGAGAATGAGTGCTATAGATGCAACGGATCGCGTCTCTGGTCTAAGGATTGTCGATTCAAAAATACTGGCAAATGGTTTTGCTACTATTGTCAAGCTATAAAGAACCACAAAGGTCCAGATCGTCATCAAGCCAGCAGTGATTCCGGTGATAAAACAAACAAAGATAAGAGGTATACACATTTAAAAAAAATAATAAGTATTAATGAATCAGGTGCGAAAAATAAGAGTAAGAGTGAACAAAAAGGCCTATAAAATAAAGAGAAAAGAAAAGCGAATCGGACATCAGGAAATAAAGAGTCGAAGAATAAAAATGATTCAGGTAATATTTTATTCACATGTGTTTTAGATTCTAGAGAGATTGTTAATTTTATAGCTAATTCTGGAGTCAGATCACATCGTGAATAAAAGTTTTATTTCAAGTGATTTTAATAAATGCGAGAATGGAGTTATAAAGAGTGCAAATAAAAATGAATTTGCAGATATTGTGATAGATGGCAAAGGTAATCTTTTGTTGCAAGCAGATGCAACTGGAGATGTTCTCATGTTGACTGATGTAATAGCAGCAAAAGATATATCATAAAATCTGTTGTCGCTGAGCAAATTGGCAGATGCAGGTTTTAGCATTTATTTAGATGATAAATCCCTTAGACAGAGTGACAAATAAAACTATTTAAGAAGGTACTTACGAAAAACCAAATTGGGTTGTAAGTTTTGTAGTTATTAAAAATAATGACAATTCAGAGTTTAAGAAATATTCTCGCCAGTTTCGGAGGGGGAAAGTGAAGAGGTAGAGAATGCTGCTTATGTGATTGGGAGGGAGAATGAGAAGCTTTTAGATAATAGAGTCATTATTACAGATTGCGACGAAAGCTCTATTTCTAGAGATGCAATAAAAAAAATGATTTAGAGTCTTCAGAGAATATTGAACAAGCCTGCCCAGGTTGGGGAAAAAGACTCATTTACCACATGTTCGATTTCCACCATCACCGACCTCTTCTCGGTTCCAGAGGCTTGGGAGGTTATCGCTCTCGTGAAGTTGAATGAGTAGAGGCCGGTGGTGGTGGAATTCGGACATGTGTTGAATGAGTTTTTTCCCCCAATCTGGGCAGGCCTAATATAAAAGAAGCCAAGTCACTTCAAAAAGTAAAATAAAGGCGATGTTGGGGCATCGTAGGTTAGGTCACGCATCATTGAGTTATTTAAAAAAGTTAAAAAGAGTTATTACGAGTTTAGAGAAGGTTGAATTTGGCGATTCAATTTTAGAGTGTGAACTTTGCATAATGGCAAAAATGGAAAAATTGTCATTCAAAGAAACGAGAAAAAGAGCAAAAAGACCTTTACAAGTTATTCATACAGATACAATAGTACCGATCAAACCAACTTCATATACAGGGCTCAAAAGATTCATTGTAGTTTTTGCGGATGACTACTAAAGATTTTCAAAGGCTTACTCTGTGAGGTCTGAGGGTGATGCTACCAATGCATTTGAAATACACGTAATATCTGCTCGTAACGTATTAGGTAAAGATAAAAGATCTGTTATATTAGATCGAATCAAGGCACTGAGTTTTCTGGTGGACATTTTTTTGAAATATTAGGAAAAGAGAAAATAGAAACTGAGTTGTCGACGCCTTATACACTAGAGCACAACGGAGTAGCTGGACGATTTAATAAAAAAAATTTAAAAAAAAGTAAGATCATACATGTTTGATTCAGGTTAACATAAAAGTATGCGAGAGTTGGCTGTTGATGCTACTGTGCACGCATACAATCGGACGTCTCACAAAAATATAGAGTTTAGAATACCTTTAGAGAAAATTGCTCCAAATGCGAGACGTTATTTCAATCAAGTTACAAGATTTGGTTGTATAGGATGCGTAAAAGTACCAAAGCCAAATTTGAAGTTAGATCAAAGAGCAATAAAGGCTGTATTAGTGGGATATAAAAGCAATGGCTATTTATTGTGGCATCCAAGCACACGAAAATTCATAGAATCTGGAGTTGTTATAAATTATATAGTGGGGGTGGTGGTGGTGGTGGTGCTTTTGACCCTTCTGGCAAGGTTTTCTGTCACCAGAGATATGTCAGGAACAGTTTCCCTCTGCCCCGCGAGTCGAACGGTGGTCTCTCCCGTATTCTGAACGATGAGATCTCTTCTTGCAGCCACCTCCATCACTTTCTTACCCCCGGATTCCATATACGCCATACCCCACTCTAGAGCTTTTGCATTGAAGTCTCCAGCGTTAACTGCATCCTCTTCAATATCTTGTAACATCTCTTCCATGTTCGCGACTTTTGCCTAGAAAGCCTTGATGGGCTCCTTTGGGGTGAGGTAATAGCTCACAAAGGTGATCTTACCACTCCTTACCCAGACGTATCCGTCGCCGACTCCGTGGTTTTCAACTGACACCTTGTCTACGTTTGTCACCCATATCGCAGCAGTACCTAACTTGTCTGAGAACCATGTGGTACTCGTCCTATCCTGGTACTGCTCGCTGAGTATCAGCAAATCGGCCTTCTCATCGTACGTGAGTTGCGTAAGAAGATCGTTTGCAGTTTTGCTTCTATTTAAGTTGGCTTTGACTATGTTAATCATTTTATTGTATTGGCTTTAGCCCGATCCAGGGCCTCGCGAAATACTGGCAACTTACCTGAGCCAAGAACATGGTTCAATGGCTCTGTGCCTCCGCTCTTTTCTGCGATCCGTTCCTTTGCAGTCACGCGATTGATGACCGAAGCCGAGGCAGTTAAAACAGCGTACGACTTGGGTCCTCTCTCAGATTCCGCAATAAATCCAGCCAACTTTTATCCGTCCAGCTTCTAGGAGTTTCCTGGCCTCTTGCTCATTCATGTCTGCGATTACCATGATTTGCCCCTATTTATCTGCCTTGGAGACAGTGACCTTGAGGTCTTCAGCGTGATGTCAAGATCCATGATTTGCAGATTTATACTGGCTACCAGGCTCCTGACTGCTCCCGTCTCTCCAACTGATGTCATTACCGCACTTACAAAGGCTTGTTTATCCTTCGTGCCTTTTCCCAGCTCCATTAAAATATCGCCCCCACGCGTTCGACGGATGGAGCGGATATCCGTACCTGTATCTTCAAGCTTGATTTTTTGTCTGATATCACTCAGCACGCCCGCGTAGGTCTGCCTTTTTGCAGGTTTTATGAGTACGACATCGATACGTTCTCTTTTGTTTCGTCTGCGTCGCTGCTTTTTGTTCTCATTGCCTGGTTTGAGGCCATCTTCTTTTGAGCTTTTTCCATCTCTTTTTCTAGGGGTCACATCTTTGGATTTCTGTTCCGAGTTCTTCATTCTTCTGCCGACGACAGTTTTTCACTCTTTTGGCGTATCTTCGCCTCTTTTTCGGTTGTCGATCGGAGTGGCCGCCTGGTTTTCAGCAGGATGACACGCTGTTATTTTTGTCGATGACGCTAGTGTTCAATTCCTCTATATGTCTGATCCCTTTTTTCAGGGTCGTGCCAATGTTTTACTATCTACCGGCATATGATGATGATGAAGATGATGATGATAATGATATTTTTTTTCTACGAGGGAAGGTGAAAAATGTGCTAACACACACCGAGAACGGTCCGCACTTCTCGGTAGTGTCGGGATGCTGATATCATCACTCCAATGACCTAAATATATATAAATATACACAAAGATCTTAATGCGATCATTATAGTGATGCCACCAACCACCGACTAAAAACCACCACCCTTTCTTCTTGGCATGGTTCCCTCCAGAACTGCTTTCGCATTACTTCAGGGGGTGCCGTTTTTTGCCCATGCTTCGGCCTTCGTCTTTTGTGCCAGCTTGGTCTTTACCTGTTTTACTGGGCATCTGGTTGGACCTGCCCAGCTGCGATGTTAGCTTGCACGTCCGAAAGGCTTCCTCAAAGAGGCTGCCTCTCTGAACGCCAAGCAACTTCTTGTCCCCGGGCGATGGTCTGTCCGGGGCTTACATTCCTTTGCGGCGCAGAGGTAGCACTGCGATGTACTTTCGCATACCGCAGCTTTATGCCACTTTTTGCCGCATCGCCAGCATGATTTGGTCCTATCTGGACCCTCGCAGTTCGCCGCCATGTGGCCAAAGCCTAGGCAGCGGTAACACCTTATTGCATCCGCCTTCCTGTGTGCACAACAGAACACCCACCCCACCTTCAGGTGTCCTGCGTGTAGTATTTTCTGCGCTGTTTCTTTTGTCACTTCCACGAATGCCTTCAGTGTTCTCCTGAAGGCCCTTTTCGTGAGAGTGACTTTTATCTGTTCAGGCGATTCTTCTCCAAGACATTTCCTGAAAGCATCCTCAACCTCCTCCGCAACAGTTGTGGTGTCGAGATAAGACTTTGACCTTAGTGCGAGGGACAAGCTCCCTCACACTACCCCCTTTGCCTATGGCCTCTCTAATGGCAGCGGATAGCTTTATTTTTGATGATTTTTTTTTTACGAGGGAAGGTGGAAAATGTTCAACAACACACCGTGAAGGTTCCGCACTTCACGGTAGTGTGGGGATCTTAGATGCATCACTACAATGACCCTGACATATATAATATTCAATTATACCTTACGCATAATTATACATGATACAAAATCAACTTTGCCATTATAATAATGCTACCAAGGGACCCACTAAAAACCACCACCCTTTCTCCTTAGCATGAATCCCCCTGGAACCGCTTTCGCATTACTTCAAGGGGTGTCGTTTTTTTGGCCGTGCCTCGGCCTTCATCTATTCTCCCAGCTTGGGCTGCTCCTGGTGTACTGGGCTTCTAGTGGACCTGCCCAGCTACGATATTAGCTTGCACGTTCAAGAGGCCTCGCGCGCGTTTTCCCTTTCTCCTATTGCTTCTTTGATTGTAGAGGACAGTTTGGTTCTGCCCTTTACCTCGCTTCACACCTCAATGAGGACGTCGCCGCTCCTTGTCTGCCGAACACCCTTGATTTTAACACCAAGGGTGTCGGGATTAATTTTGCTTTTCAGGTCGCTCCGTCGATGCGGGTCTTCAGCTATTTAGCCGATGTCCTTCGGGTTGACGTCTCCTGGGGACTCAAGAGTAGGCTCTCTCACTCTCTTGCCGAGAGCGGGGTCTGCTTCCTTTTGATTTCCTTTTGAAGCCGTGTCTCTTCTGTCTGTTGTCTTCTTGGCTTCTCGTACCTTCTTGGCGAAAAATTCACCAATCCGGTATTCGAAGCTGTTGAACCAGCCGTCCATCGAGTCTGAATGCCTCCTCATTTCGTCTATGATCTCAAACGCGTCATCTAACCCCGTTATTATTTCTTTGTGCATACTTCGCTTTGTACTACAAAAATCCTCTATCTTTACAGGATGCTCTCCATCTTCAGCATCAGACTGCGTCCTCTCTCCATCGACTTCTTGAATTCCTCCTTATGGCCTCTCACCTCACTTCGCAGGCAAGCATCCTGCTCCTCCGTCACGTCTAGGTCTCCACCAAATGCTTCCGCACACAAGCTCTTCTTCGGAATATAGAAAAGTTCCAATTCCTCTATAGAGCTACTTCCGTCACTCTCTAACTCCTCCAAACGACTACTTTCTAGGCTAGGTTTTTCGATTCGGCTTCATGTTGTTCCCACGAGTAGCTAGGAAAAGGTCGGTCAGCCCCCGCCGAGCCCCGCATGCGGTGGTGAGGTCTCAATACTCTAGGGGGCCACCTGGTATCCTAGAGACACCGTTTGAAACACCACACCCTGGTGACATTCAGGCTTCAGCACGGTTGTTAACGCCTTGGCTTGGGAGTTTTTCCTTCGGGACCACTCCTGGACCATTGTCCGCGACTGCTTATTGAGTTGTGTAACCGTATTCAGCAGAAACCCTTGGTACAGGGCCCCCATATCCGCAACCCGGACCAGTGATTTTAAAAATTATAGACAAATTATCATTGCAACAAGCGCGTATAAAAAGCATTATAAACCATATGGTGAACTTCGTGACAATAAAGCCTTCAAATATCGAAAATTTATAAAGAAATGAATGCCCACATATCCATAAAAAATACAGATAGACGAAGTAAAACCCGAAAATTTTTATCAGGTAAAGGTCTGATCCCACAACACATGATGGCTAGAGAGGGTAGTCTAATGTATTACATTTACTGGGATGACCCGAATGAATTGGTCGATCGATTACGCTTACTGCTAGCGTCTCAAGCAGTTGGAAATTTAAGTCACACAAACGAAATTATATCAATCATTGAAGAACTACCAGAAGCTGGAATTATATATGAATGAGTGTTTTGTCAAGATTTTCATCATTTGCAAGATTAGCATCGATGTATCCGGACGTCATTCTAAGCGAGCAGAGAGTACAAGTCGTGGTCCTTCTGGAATTGGCTTCAAAGTCATATCTGAAGGAGATTAGGACAATAATAATAAAAGGCTGTGTAAAGTGGTTGATGCTCAAGAGCAGAATGATGCTGGTAATCTGAATATGGTGCAGCATACTACACAGCGTGAACTTTAGACTATTTATGATGTTATAGGTACCTTGCGAACTGAAGTAGTCAATAATAATATGATGATTGAGACTTTGGAAAATTCCACAGATGCACTTTATAAAAATGTGAAAATTGATGCTGAGTCACTTCAAAAACTGGTGTATCGAAATTCAGAGCTCATTAGTCAAGTAGGCACTAGACTGAACGCATTTGAAGATGGGCGTTGAGAAGCAGCAGTTGATGAGGGAGCAGCATATGTCAGCTAGAAGAAATTACAAACGTCGAGATTTCGATATTCGTGACGTTGATGCGACCTGGCAACACTGTAAAAACTATCCTTCCATTTTAATTGAGCATCATTTTTTTAGCGTCCTATTATAATACCAAATTGCCTTGTTTTGAAGCCATCTTTCGTACTATTTTACTTTGCTAACTTCAGATCGAAAAGTCATATATAATGATCATAAAGAACAAAGAATATCATGAATCTTTCTCTTAAAAATAGGTGTGTGACGAAAATATTGAAAGAATTGTTGTCGCTTTTTCTTAATGCCTATTGCGTAATTTGAAAAACTCGAAGGAAAGAATGTTGCCAAATTCACAGACATAATGATCAAGTTTCAATTGACTAAAATTTATTAAATAAAAATGTTATGATCACATTTTCAGTAAGAATTATTAATTGTCATCTAAGAAAAAGAAAAAACTGTTAAATTAAACCTAAAAATACAATTCATCAACAGAAGAATTACATTTTCAACCAAGAAGGATTTTCCAACCGATTAAGAAAAAAATCTCATCCGAAATGTTGAGCTTTTAAGTTATAAAGACGAAATTTTGAAAATATATTTGAATTCAAAACTCGACAATATGCATTTTATACAAAAATAATTGAATTATTGAGTTGACAAAAAGCGTTTCCAACAAAACAGTTGAATTTTTAACTAAAAAATATCAGCTCTCTGGCAAGAATGAAATAGCTCCATTTTTTATTTAAAAATTCATTTTTAACAGGAACAAAAACGAATATTCAACAAAATTTGTTAAATTTTTAGCCGAAGGAATTAACTTTTAACTAAAATTCTGCATCTACAACCACAAAGATTAAATGTCTGAAAAAAAAATTCGACGAAAAATTGAATAGTTAAATTTTTAGTTGAAAAAAACGACTAAGTTTCAATTAAAAAAAAAAAAATTCCCACGAGAAAAGAATCACTTCCAACAAAATACATGAATTAACAACCAAATGTTTCAATTTTTAATGAGATTTCCAACCAAAAATTTTAATTTTCTACCAAAAAAAGACGAATTTTCAACAAAATAGATGAATTTTCAAGTAAAAGGGATCAATTTTCAACAACAAAAAGATGAATTTTCAATTAAAAAGGATCAATTTTCAACAACAAATAGAAAAGTTTAACTTTTAGTTAAAGAAATTAAATTGTAAGCAAATAAAATAAGTTTACAGCGAAATAATTCAATTTTCATCCAAACAAATGAATTTTCTGCCAAGAAGAGTAAATGTATCAAAAAAATTTTCGACCAAAAATTAAGTTAAATTGTTATAAACAATTTTCGTTACGGCGTCACAGAACGAATCAGTTAAATTTTCAGTTTAAAAAATTTATTTTCAATAAAAAGAAAAATAATTTTCGACCGAAGAACAATTTATTTCAATAAAAAAAATTATTTTCTCCCAAACAAGGATAATCTTTCACAAAATACATGAATTTCCAACAAAATATTCTTATTTTGAATGGAATTTTTAACCTAATAGTCAAATTTTCAACCAAAAAGGTGAATTAGTCAACAAGAAGATTAATATTCTACCACAAAGGACAAAGTTTCAACAGAATACAGAAATTTTCAAATAAATAATTGAATTTTCAAGTGAAGAAGATTAATGTTCAAACAAAAATGATATATTTAAACTTTTAGCTAAAAAATTAATTTTCAATTAAAAAAGAATAATTCTGAACCAAAAAAAATGAATTTTCTACCAAAAAAGAATAATTTTTAATAAAGTACATGACTTTTTAACCAAATAGTTGAATTTTCAACTACAGAAGATAAATGTTCAACCAAACATGGAATACAGCAAAATTTTGGTTTCAGTTCAGTGTCGGGTGTTGTCTTCAGTCCCAAATCTGGGGGGGGGGGGTCCCAAAGTTAACAACCGTTGGCGAGAGTCGTTGCGACGAGCGTCGCAACACTTCTTTCGCCTAAGACAGCAGTTCTAGGAAGGCGGGAACCGAGGGGACTGAAGCCGAGAGTTTGCTGTAGTTAAATTTTCAGTTAAAAAAATTATTTAAAAAAATGTTAACATAATAATTGAATTTTGAAATAAAATATTTTCAACTAAAATGATGATTTATGAACCAAAAAAATGAATTTTCAACAAATTAGTTCTACTTAGTAGATTTTTTTCTAAGGAAAGGGTAATTAGTGTGCGCCTGGCGCTCACAATGTTCTAGTTACTTAAAATTTACATTTGTGAAAGAAGGTATTCCTTTCTTTAAATTTAAAAGCAATCATTTATTTATAAAAAGTAAAATTAAATTATGTATTCATTTTTCACCCTAAAAGACCGTAAAGCCTACATTTCTTAAATTTAAATGCTCAATAAATAAATAATAGTTAAACTCCTACAAATTGTGCAATTCAAAGACATAAAACAATATATAAGTGCACGCTATCATTTTGAATTCTCTAAACTCAAGAATGAATCCACGAATTTAGAGATTTGCAAAATTATATTGTGTTAAGCAATTTTAAGTTAGAAACATTAAAAATTGAAAGATTTTTTTTTCAAGTGAACAATTTTTACATTAGAAGTAAAATTATTTAAATTTTAGGTCCTCACAAATTTATAATTGTTTAATTGTTATTTATAAATCAAAAATTGTTTTCAAATCTATTTTAAATATTCTCTTAAAATCATTATTTTCTAAAATAAAAGATCATTTGAAACTTTTCCAGGAATCTTAAGAAAATTTTTGTAGTATCTTAAAACCTCTTAATGTCCTTAAACAGCTTTAAAACTTTATTTCAAAATGTTCTTTTGAAATTTTTTTTAATATTCTATTAAAATTAATTTTTCAAAATAAAAAGTCATTTTTAATTTTTCCAGGAATCTGAAGACATATTTTTTCTACTATCGTGAAACCTTCAATCCCTTTAATGTATACTTCAATGCATAAGTCACATGATACTCATAAATACAACATAATCTGATCAGAAAGTGTAATAATACTGAAAAAAATTGGATGTGTAATTCTAGGAATAATTCGACAAAAAATATCAGTCCTTTTTACCGTAAATGACAGAAATATAATAGGTAAATTACCTCGAACAGCTTAAAATCACATGCACATAACCTGCTGCTTTCTCCATGCCTTATGTAAAAATAACATTCACAAATTGTGATTTTTCATTTTTCTGTAATTTTACAGAATAGCTGGTATTTTGAACAATTTTTCAAAGCACAATAAAAAAACTTTCTCATTTTGTGGAAGATAAATCGGAGACTTTTTGCGTAAAATACAAACATCATTATTTTCCACTAAGGATTCGTCTTGTGGTTTACTTAGTTTTACAGTGTATATTTCTTATATTCTTAATGCTTGCTTCTTCTTCTTAGTCTCCTTATTCTTAACTAGCAATAAATTCTCAGTCCTAATCATCATATTATATTAAAACCGGATTGATAAACTTCTAACATCGTTCATAACCCAGATTCTATATTTCAGTGACAGTTCACGCACGTTTAACGTTCCCATGTGCTACGTTACGTCATTGAAATTTGATTCTCACTTCAGTACTGTTTTGATCCAAAAAATTTGTGCTGAAACGTCGTTTAGTGGCATCAAAATAAAGAGGCATTAGAATAGAGCCACCTGAGACCATATTTTTCGAGGACTGTTTCAATACCGAAAACTAGCCTTGAAATGATACTTTTTTTCAGTGAAGCTGATCATGTTGAAATGCAGCCATACGAGAGAGTAAAAAAAGGATGGAAGTACATCCTTACTGTAATTGAGATATTTTCAAATTTTGCTTGGGCTGTTCCCGTTAAATCCTAGACGGGCGATGATGTAGCTGCAGCAATGGAATCTGTACTTGATAAAGGATGTATCTTGGAAAAAAATGTGTTGCAATTTAGCTTGCAGGGTAATTATAAGTGGATAGATATTTTGAAAGATTTAATGTTGTCTTACGACTATACCAAACATCAGATTATTAGAATGAAACTAAAAAACAAGAATAAATAAAATGTCAATGTGAAACTAGCAGTTAAGAGAGCTAAATTTGAAGTTGGAGATAAAGTACGTATACGTGAATTCAAGCATGTTTTTGAGAAAGACTACACACCGGATTGTAGAACTGAAATATTTACCATATGTCATGTTAAGAATACTGAACCAGTGACGTATATGCTTGAAGATTATGAGGATAAAGCTATTAGAGGTAGTTTTTATGAACAAAAACTTGGAAAAGTTAGACATCCAGGCATTTATCTTGTGGAAAAAGTACTGAAACAACGTGAAAATGAGTTGTTTATAAAATGGTCAGGTTTTGACGACTCTCACAATAGTTGGATAGATAAGTCTAGTATGTAAGTATCTCTGTATTAATATTAATTTTTTTTCTGAATAAAGTTGATTATTCTCAAACATATATAACTTTTCACTTACACATCTACCTACCATTAATTTAGTAAATAAAAAAGACGAATTTGCTTTAAATTATTTTTTTCCAGATTGTCATGCTAATAAAATACATAAAAATTTTAATGTACAAAGATACCATTCACACATCTGAGTTCTGGTAATTTCTTAATCACTTCTTCACACACATTCTGATCATAAAAAGTAAACACTTCAAGAAACAGACTTTCAAATCGCATGAGATTAGTAAATACAAGTTTTTTTATTGCCTTATTCTTTAAAGTTGTATAATTTTTTTGTATATAAGATTTTACACTTTTCACACAAGGTGATTTCACATTGCGCCAAACACCTTCAGCTATGGTGTCAATGATGACATCCTTCGTACGTTGAAACATCAGAACTCGGCATACTCTGTACCAGAAGATACCGGTCGATACAAAGACTGACTTCCCGGGGAACAGCAAGCGATGTTTCTTCTAGTACAAACGGCTAATATTTTTGAGTTTCTTGAATTTTCCCCAAAGCCACTATATAATCTCCAAAATATGTAGTCATATGTGGCCGTCCGCGAAGAAAGGGACCTAACGCGTGGTAGCTTCATTTTACAGGAGAAGGGATTGAAGAGGCGGTTCAACACAGGAACTCCACAAGCGGGCCTCACTTTGCAGTTGAATAAGTATAGATTGTTGTAAAAAACTAGAAATATATTTTTTCGGCATTAGGTCCCTTTCTTCGCGGACGGTCACATATGTATACGGAAACTTCCACAGTCGATGCATTGCAGCTTCTCTTGACCATTAAAGAACAGTGAAATGAGGTGCAAATAACTTTTGAATAATTTCCAGTTTTCAGGATTCAGGGTTATACTTGCACGAGGATGACTCGCTAGCAGTTTCACTGATGAGGAGAGCTTTTTGTCTTTTTTAAACTCCGTACCGATGATAATTTTCTTTGTGAATAATGAATTCAGATTGTATATTTAGTTGCATGTAACATTTGATTTCGAGGCGTATGCGGCATGATGATGTTGCTCTCACTGAAGGCTTTCAGGCACTGAGCGATAATTTAAAACTGCTTACTCTATATATTTTCCTTCGTAAACTCGATGGAATTGAAGCGCCCTCCCCAATATACCATTTGAAGATTTTGGTCATCACAGGCTTTCTTCGTTTGCATGAACAGGTCTTCATCCTCTTCAAACAGTTTTGCAATTCTTTGAGGTAGAAAAACGGAGAATTTGTTTCCGATAATTACGACCGTTCGCATTCCATTTCTTATCGTTTGTTAACTTCTACGCCTGACAGCTTCTTTGTTGGAAGAAAGTCTTCACTGAGAGCGGTTTTGTTTAGTTTTGAGGAATCCATTTTCACTGCTTCACTTTTTCAATATACAAAGTATTAAATTTTCTCGTTAAAGTTTATAAATCTATTCGAACTTGGATCACTTGTTTTAGTTCTCGAATGTTGTGTAGAAATAAGTTTGAACGATTTTTCAGCTCTTGCTGCTTTTTTTTCTTCACAATCTGACATCTTCCAACAAACTGATGAAAGAGAAGAGCTGGTCACCTTTTACAGGCGCTTACCCCCTCTACCAAATGTCTGGATACACTTGCACAAAATTGACAGATATTGCATCATATGACGCAACAAAGTTCTGGAAGATTCTACAATATAATCAACACGTTCGTGATATAATTTTTTGCAACGCAAAATGTAACGCGTCATTGAAAATAACCTTGAACTTGTTTACGAAAAATTGCGCGCTATAATTTGATGACCTCATAAGGAATATTCTAGAAACTAAACACATAGCTCCTTTTATAATCGCTTACCTCTTCTATCAAATGTATGGAGACTTTTGCACACTATTCTCAGATATTGCATCATATGATGTAACAAAGTTCTGGAAGATTCTACATTATAATCGACACGTTTAAGATATCATTTTTTTGCGACGCAAAACGTAATGCGTCATTGAAAATAATCTTGAACTTGTTTACCAAAAACATTGCATCATCAAAAACATGTTATCTATAAGAAGGCAATAAACCAAATTTAGCTAGCCAAAACAGCATGTCATGCATAGCCCTCCGTATCAAATTTCATCTATACACCTGCACATTTTTGCGCATTAAATTAATGTTTTATATGTAAGGAAGCAATCAATCATCCTTGAAATAACTTATGACACCGTAGAAACTGACAGAAAAAAGCAAAATATAACCTTGAAAGTATTTACGCGAAAAATGCTTGAGATAAGAAATTACCTTGTACCTGTTGTTACCTGCATTTGGCTGGTACAATTGCGCAATATTACTCTTTGACGTCGTCAAGGAATGTTCTAGAACGGTCTCGATGTCAAACTCACACAGACACACGCAAACATGCTTATCTCACACAGAAACACACTAATACTAATTGGTCCAGAAACCCCCTTATACATCTACTAGTCTCATATTATTTTTGAATTTGTTCAAAATTTCTAAATATCTCTTAAGCTTATTCTAATCTTTCCCAATTTAATACTGTTCAATTGTTATTTAACCATCAAAGTTTACTTTTTTCATGTAATATTCTTAAATATTCTGTTGAAATTAATTTAAAAAAATAAAAATCATTTCAAATTTTCCAGGAATCTTAAGACAATTCTTCTATTATCTTAAAACCTTTCAAAATCGTTATAAACTTTAAAATTTTCTTTAAAAACTTCTAAATATTTCCTCAACTTACTCGAATTTCTTCTAAATGAATAAATTTTTATCTGTAATTTACTCATAAAAATTTACGATTTTCACTTATAAATAAAATTTTGTTTAAGGAGAATAATTAAAAGTAACATTGTAAAGTTCAAAGCTTAATTTTAGCTCTCCGAAATTTTAACAATTCAAGGCTTTCTGTTTCAATCAATATAGTTTCAAATTGTTTAGTTGTGTATATTTCATTTATAATTGTTCATTTTAAATAAACAGTCAAACATTGCTGACTATTAAAAAATGGTTCTTTTTCTTAATTACAAATTTTCAAATTGAATTTGTTAAAAATGCTATATTTTAGACTGAAACAACACATAGTTTATAATGTTTCAATCGGAAGTTTACATTTTTAACAGATTTGGAATCGCTCTATAAAAAAAATCAATTACAGCTCAATCAATGATTTTTAAAAATAATTAATTAATTGATCATTTCACTTGATCAACTTGAAACGATTTTTGACAAAAAACTTTAATTTTGAAATCTGTTAATATTTTATTGTCTGAGTCTTCAAAACTGCATTTTAAAATTCTTTTAATTGAAAATGTATCCTTAAAAATGAAGATCTAAAATGGAAAATTTTGATAGTGAAAGATTTTAGAATTACACATTCTAAACTGAATGATTTTATTCAATATAGGAAACATATTTTAAGATTTTTAAAAATATTGATAAATTCCAAAATAGTAACCTTTTTCCGAAGGTTTATACTTCTTTCTAAAGGAACTTTCAGAGTAAATTTGGCAAGTAGACGCTGAGAATTGATGCCTTCTCTAGAACCGTATTCAAGGAGGAAATTTGCTTTCCAGTATCGTATATAGTAAACTTCAATTTTCTTATTTGAAAAATTCGAGTCTGTGCTTTTGGGGGGGGGGGGCAAGCCACCGTGCCCCCACTTGGATTCGCGCATGGAAATCCCTTGGAATCATTTAAAATATCCAATAACCATATAAATTCTGCAAAACCGTTCCGTATCTTGCTAAATTATTTACAATCGCAAGAAAATTTGTTCAAATCCCTTAAAGTCAGGAAAATCCTTGGAAATCCATTGAGAATGAAATTTTTTAAATACTTTGAAATCCCTCAAAACTTTTCAAAACTCTTGAAAATTTATGTAGGGAAACCTGATTATTCTTGATAGTTACTTAAAGGATATATACTATACTTATCTCAAGTTCAAGAAAAATTAAACAATTTCACAATGACTGATTTTTTTTTTAATAAATAGCTTACAATTCCTGAACAAAATTTCTTTAATTTCCAGGTTTTTCCGGAGCGGTATGAAAGAATTATATTACTGATTTTAGACAGTTGACTGTCTTTCTTTTCAATCATTTTTAAGGTAGTCTGCTTCTCCGCTTTGTAAGTTCTGGTTTCTACAGCTTCTTCGATCATCGAACATCGAGTATCAGCTGAACCAGGCAAAATGTATCTTTAACTTGTGTCTTTGGTACATTCGAACCATTGATCATGTATTTGTTTTTTCCTCCGAAAGCCACCTCATGAGTTATTGTCATCTCCGCATAATGTTCGTATCCTATTGTCGAAGCATGCCGTCTTGCCACATTTCTACACGAGATCTTGCAGGGAAGTCGCTAAGACCTAAACATGCAAAAACTTAAAAGCATACAGACAATTTAAGAATCATACGTTCATTTAGAGATTATTTTACAGGGTTGCCACAGTTGAGGGTGTTCTGAAAAGTCAGGGAATCCGAAACTGGTGAGCAAAAGTAAGGGAATTTCAGGGGAAACCTGAAAGAGTCAGGGAACTTTCGAGAATTTGTAATTGTAAACCTTAAAACTTGCATAAATATAATTGTTGATAGTAGAAATTAACATTACAACAAATTAATTATCCACTGTTTCCTCAAAACAAACACAAACAAAGCAGATACAGTTTGAGGTTATAAATCGAGGATGTCAATAGGTGTAATATTTTTATTATATTTACTATTTTGAATTACAATACACATTTTACTGACCTTTACAATTAGTACTAAATTTTTTCAAGCATTCTAAAAAGGCTATTATTGATATTATTGAGATTATTATTCAAAGTACTGTTGACTTTTGCTTCAAAGACTATCACGACTTTTGGCTCCTTCTCTTTGCGAATAAGAGTCGATGACGATGATTTTAAAATGTCTGCAAAGGTTTGCAGATTTTGATATTTCCAATGAGAAACTTACATTTTTCCTTCAAGATATTTAAATCATAATAATTTTCTCTCTGATAATAACAAATTTTTGTGAGGTATATAATTTTATATGAATTTTGAAATATTATAATTTATGTCATGACACGGTTTATGAATAATTCAATAAATAATTATGAAGAAAAATGGAAATATATTATTGATTATTATCAGCGTGTTTCCAGCGGCATCCTTCTATTACTTGTACACTTTTCCTTTCCCGAGACCACGTTCATTATTCTAAGGAAAAATATATTATTCATTCAATTTGCAGTGATACTATTGCATTCGCTAATCATTCGGACTTGTCAATAAACAAAATCAAAGTAAAATCACAAATTGCATTTTTTATTGAAACTTGAAATTCCCGCCAAGACAGATGCGACTTTTACCGACAGTGCATTTTCATAGTACTATCCAGTACGGTCGAGCTATCGGTTTCGTCAGCTGTCCGTCGGCTTCCTTCACACTTCTATACAATTTTGAAAGTGCATTTTTAAAACCTCAAACCCAAATTATCATCGGTTATTGGTAAGTTTGAAGAGCTTCATAGATTTCGCCATTTTTGTGAACCCCGCTCCAACAGCCTTAAAATTAATTGGCTGGCACTCAAATTAAGGCTGTTGGAACGGTGTCCAAATAAACGGCAAAATCTGTCGAGCACTTAAACATTATCACTGAGATTCCATAAATCGGGATTAAGGTTTCAAAGACGCACTTTTAAATTTTTTTAGTCCCCGGAACGGGTTTAGCGGTGGCAGGACATTGGGCAAGTCTCTGTTTTTTCAAAAAATATACGATAAATTCTAAGAAGTGAAAGTGGAAAAGTGTAGCAACAACGTGCTACAAGTTGCGATGGCAGGAGAATGCAATAATATCACTGTAATTCAAATAAATAATTCATTTCTTCTCAGAATAATGAACGCGGTCTCGGAAGAGGAAAAGTTTATAAGTGATAGAAGGATGACGCTGTGAAATCGCTGATAATAATTGATAATAATTTTGAAATTTTCTTCGATATTATTTATTGAATTATTTACGGTTTTTGTCTTGACGTTAATTATAATAACTGTATAACTCATTATTATATCATATAAAATTATAGACTTGTCATTGCACATATTTTTTGTGTTGTAACGTACAAAAAAATATGGAAATGGCGCATTACGTAGAATCGTATCAATAAGGTTTCTCGCTTTATAGAATAATAATATTACTCGTATTTCTAGAATTTGGAAGGCCCTCAAAAAGACTCTACTAGTGTACTTCTAAACAACTGATATTTTTTCCATCAAAAGAAAAATACAATAGTTTGTTATTAGTAGAAAGAAAATTATGATACGATTCTACGTAATGCGCCATTTCCATATTTTCCTTGTACGTCAAAAAACAACAAATGCAACAACGACAGGTCTATAATTTTATATGATATAATCATGTCGAATTATACCATTCTTATAATTTACGTCAAGCCAAGATTTGTTAATAATTAATCAAATAATTTTAAGGAAAATTTCAAAATTATTGTCAATTATTATTATCAGTGAGTACACGGCGGCATCCTTTTAACACTTGCACACTTTTCCTCTTCTCAGACAACGTTCATTATTCTAAGAAAAAATTAATTATTTATTGAAATTATAGTGATATTATTGCATTCGACAACCGTTCATCTATTTTCGGAGTGAGGACGGTTCAATTATCCTAAAAAGATTTTTTTGCAAAATTTTATATGAAATGCTTCTAGAACTCTATTTTTATGAAAAATAGCCTGGTATATATCTGTATGTCAAAAAAGTACGACGGCACGCCGTCAAGCAAAACTACTTCAAACGCCGCCAGTCAAAACTCTGTCTGCCCAACTTTCTAATATTTTCAAATCAAATATTACCCTATCTCATTTTATATGACTCAAAGTAAAATGTGGAAAAATGCCTTAATGTGCTCAGTTTACCGAACTAAGTTATGTAAAATTTAAAGAATACATATTCCCGGTGTAAATGTTGCAGAACTACTACGGAACGCATGGCACAGCTTTCAAAAACGGTTACAGACTATGGGGATGATATAATTACTCATAAGAAACAGCCACCATAAAAAACATTTCGCGTCATGAAACATTAATAATTTTTTTGCTACCTTCAATTTTAAAATAATTTCTGTCTTGAAGTTTTGAATAATAGCTGTGGACGACTCATCATTTTGTTTTTCAAAAACGAAAAAATAGGGCAGACGTGCATCTTAAGTTAGACAGAAAGCAACTAAATTAATTGCAATGAGGAAAGTTTTTGCAAATTCAGCTGTAACACAAAATCAATCCACTTATTACAAAAAAATAATAATAAAAATTTTGTGTTTCCAGTTGTTGCTGAGGAAAATAGAGCAAGCAAAACCTTGTGTTTTGCCACAAGCAAAATCAGCAGATTGCAGATTAACATTTCGCTGACCATAGAATATTTATATTTGAATCAGAGCAATAAAATAAAAGAATTTTGGCTACAATTGACGGAAAAATAAACACTGAATGACAATCACTTCAATTTTCTTTAAACAAAAAATTAATTTTTATTGAAGGTATTTCTTTTATATTTATTCATGAAAATGTCCTACGGCTAGATAGCTCTATAAGGAAGAGCTGGTACATATTACAAATAAAATGTAACAGCGATCGATTCGTCGATTGAAAGTGAAAATACGTATTTAACAAGAATAAATAAATACATTATAATACACATAATTAGATGTGGGCTTTTTACTTTTGGATACTGTAAATATACATGCGCACATATATCATACTTAAAAGGAGTTTTCTAAAGTGGCATTGTGAAGGTGCATTTCTAATTTTTATAGGTTGTTTGATCCAAAGACCAACACCAGGAATAATCAGCGACCTTTGCATTTTACAAGTGCATTACAGCTGAATGTACTGTTTTCCTTTCACGCAGTTTGGAATGTGTCGGTTGATCTTTGTCAATAAAATGGAAGAGGTTAAAAAGGTATTGGGAAGCATCGTTACTGAATAGGCTATAAGGCAATTTACCCATAAAAAATTGTCCAATCCAGAGAATTACAGGCCGAAAAATTGAGCCAGTATAGGGAGAGATTTACGAGCAACGTGGCTCGAAAGAAGGTGAGCAGGCTGCCGAGAGTACCTGCTAATTAACAGGTACGTCTACAAAGACGCAGCAGCCCATCAGCGCATCCTGTCAATGACTTAGATTGATCATCTGTCTGTTGGAAAGCTTGAAGGTTCATTCACACATAGTGAACTTCATAGAGAGATTGATGCCTCTTTGGAAAACTAGATTTACTATCCCATATGGAAATTATCATGTGGCAACGAACAACGTCAGCTTCCAGAGTGGCGTCTTTCAGGGCGATACTATGAGCCCTCTGCTCTTTTGCATCACACTTCTGCATCTTTCTCTCGCACTACGAAATTTTCCTCGATACCTCTGCGGCGACACTAATCATCGCGATCAAAAGGTCAATCAGGTATTTTACATGGATGACATGAAGATTTATGCTTCTGGTAAAAGCAGACTTCAACTTGCTCTAAATATCGTCAAGAAGTACAAAGGTGACATCTTGACACTGGATGACTTATACATACCTAGGCGTGCCTCAAAGCCATATTCAGGACAGGTTTGGTCTTTAAATCTGTCGGCGTTGGACAAGGTAGCTGCGACTAACATGCTTGCCGTCTGGTTCTACTCTACTCGTTCGGGATGGCTCAATGGACGGAGAACGAGCTTACGGCCCTTGATGTCGCCATACATCAGATCATGCATATGTATAAGTGCTTGCATGTCAATTAATCCGTTCCGCGATTATACATCTCACGCCGTCAAGGCAGACGTGGACTTCTGAATCTCCAATGTCTTCATAACCGAATTCTTCTAAATGCAGCTTACATCGTTGCAAATGTCAGAGATTCTCTCCTAAAAATGGCCAGGAAACACGAGATGATTGGCAAAGGAGCTTTCTTCTACAAAGCCGCGGAGCAGGCGGCCGAGACCTTTGGCCTGGATTTTAATATGAGAAGTGATGAAAGTGCATTACTCCATCTAGATGCTTCACTTCTAAAAGCCGAATTGAAGAAAGCAGAAGTTGACAAATTCCGCCAACAGCCACTCGACAAGAAAATGCACGGAAACATTCACAGAAATGTAGAAAAACAGTCCTTGTCGAAGAAGCAAACTTTTGCTTTCCTCAGAGCATCAGGACTTAATTCAGGTACAGAGGTTTTCGTTGTCCCATGCGAGAACGGTGCAATTTCCACCTTAGTATACCGTGACCTCATTTTATGCTGAGTACCTAGAACATAAACTAACCGGGTACCCCACTCACGCGGGAACGACGTATCTCTACAGACATAACGCGGCCCTAAGAGTGCTTTATTACCATCTTTGTCGCTCTTACGGTGTTGGCCACAATCCCGACATGTCGAGCGCTCCAAGGGAGATAAAGTCAATTGTCCAAAACGAGAAGTGCCAAATTTTCTGAAACTACGATTTTCGGACAGCAATCTCTGTTGCTTACTCGGGGCCTGACATCGTTCTCCTAAAATTCAGGAAATTAACTATATTCGTGATCGAATTCTGGGCTCCAGCCGAGAATTCTGTAGCCAAGGAGAAGAAAAAGAAGGAGAGGTAACAAGACCTTAAGGTGCTTCCCAGGGCTTTATTTTTATTTCATGTATTGCAAATGACAACTGTTTTCTTACGACAACTTTTTTCTTACAAGGATGAATTTTTCGATGTGATATTTTAACCACATAATCTAAAGGGCTGAATACAAGCCCGCTTAGAGCCCTTTTTTAAAAAACGGTCTTGTTTATTTTTTTTAATTAATTGAAAATATTCTGCATTTTATACGCCTGGAAACGGGCATCTCGCCTCCGGGAGTTTACCCATGATGAACCTAAAACAGGCGCTCTGTGTTTCAAGAATGGCCCAGATGGAGGTCTGCCGTGTAATTTTTTGACGATACTGGAACCCATTGGGTATACTGACTGCCTGGCATGCTTTAACCAACCTTCCCATTGTCGTAGTATTAAATCCGGTTGAGAAAAAAAAAATTATTAAAATATTAAGGAATTGAATTTTAATATGCTGCATTAGGTTCATTGGATAATGACGAGAAGATTAAAAAAAGATAGAAATAAAATCGGTTAATCCGTTCAATTTCAGTTAAGAGTTTATTTAATTTTGTCTTCCCATTAAGATTACCTTCATTATAGATCGATTTTCCTATTTTTTAAATATTTTTTAGTAAATTATGTCAATTAATTTATTCAGCTATTTAAAATTTAAATGAGCCATATTTTGCATTCATGTGTGCATTCATTATCGACGGGTGATCTAGTCTGGTCTTTATCGAAAGACAAAATCAGAAATATGCCCCGGCACATAAACAATGTGATCGAAATGTTTTCGCAACAAAATATTGAAAAAAGTTCCATCTTCTCATTCTCTACAAGTCTATATTTACAAAAAAAAAGTAGTTTAGTGACTTGAAATTACCGTCCAACGAGACGTTTGGACAATAATTTCACGCGAACTCGAGCGCTGGGCGAGTTTCTCAATCGAGACCCTTATAGTAGTGGAATTTTCAATTTGAAAAGTAAAGGAAATAGTTCAAGTTTCCGCCTAGATGAAATCCCTACAAAAAATGGTGACTCTTTAAGTACAGTACGTACCTTTCAGTTAAAATCTTTGAAAATCTTTGCGAAATATTCAAATATTTTTTTAAATATTTGATAACACAGGCCCACAAAAAAAAGTGGGTTGTGCGAGAGATCAGAGTATGGTACCTATACGTATTTTGGGCCGCTGAACACGAATCTGACATC
>JAABKJ010005816.1:0-22620 GCA_011634705.1 Andricus grossulariae | reverse complement strand
CCTCGCTTCGCTCGGGCAGCAAATTCACACGCGTCAAAATAGCCTTCTTTACGCCCTCGATACACAATATACTATTTTAACCAAAAATATGAATTTTCTTCCAAAAATGACCAATTTTCAACAAAATACATGCGTTGCCAACAAAAAAATGAATTTTTAACCAAACAGTTTAACTCTCAACTAAGTAGTTAAGTCTTCAATGAACAAAAATTTAACCAGATAGTTAAATTTTCAACTCAATAGAATACATTATCAAACAAAAACGGAACAGTTAAATTTTCAGTCAAGAAAAAATAAATTTGTAACCAGAAGTACGATTTTTCCCAAAAGTAAGGAAATTTTCAACCAAAGAGATGAATTTTGAAATCAAATGAAGAATCTTTAACAAAAAAAATGAATTTGTAACAAAAGAATTCAACTTTCAACAATGTAGTGGAATTTTCAAACGAAAATATCAATTTTCAACAACGAAAATTAATTTTCGACTCAATAAAGGCGAATTTTCACCAAAATACATAAAATTTCAACCAAATAGTTAATGTTTTAACTTGGAAAAAATAACTTTTCCACCAAAAAAATTAATTTTTAACAAAGCAGCTCAACATTGAACGAAGTTGTTAAATTCTTAATGAAAAAAGTTAATCAAATGGAAGTCAAATTTTCAGGTAAAAAAGTTAATGTTTGTCCGAAAAAAACAGAATTTTCTACAAAACATATTTACATTTTCAACGAAAAATAAAATACTGAATTTTTAGTTGGAAAAGTTCATTTTTAACAAAAAAACTATTTTTAAACAAAACAGTTCAATTTTCAACCAAATAGATGAATGTTCACCTAAGACTACAAATCTTTACCAAAAAAAATTCATTTTAAACAAAGAAGTTCCACTTCTAACCAATTATTTGAATTTTTAACCAAAAAATATGATTTCTCAAACCAAAATATAATATAAGACTTTTCAACCAAAAAGAATTAGCTCTCAATGAAAAGCAATTGGATTTTCAACTAAAGAGATGAGTTTTTACCTAAAATTATGAATCTTCAACTGGAAAATTTCAATTTTTGGTTTGAACAATTAATTTTCAAGCAAAAAAAAAGGAATATTTATCTCTAGAAATGAAGATTTGTTCTGTCTAAAAGTGTTTCTATAGATTTAACTATTTCTGATTCCCACTTCTGAAAGATTTTCGACTTCCAAGGCCTAATAAGGAATGTTTTAGAAGATTTTGAATTAAGTTATAGCAAAAAAATTCAATTCTGCTACATTGGGCTATAAATCGCTATGGCCCTGGAAATCATTTTTTCATAGTTTAAGTATTCGTCGAAGCTTAATGATTGTTCGTTCAAAAAATGTAGAAAATTTCTTTGAAAGTTAAGTTTTCAAATTGCAATGTGCATGTCTTTTTAGTATTAAAAAACCATTTAAAGTATAGTATTGGATTATGCCACACTCAGTGAGTCACATTTTTTTAATGAGAAAAATAATCTGCTAATTTAAAAAAAAAAAGTATGTTAATTTGAAAAAAAATGGTGTGATTGATATTTAATTTACTGAAATATTTTCGCTATAATTAAAAAGAACTTTCGTAAATCATGTAGAACGTTCTCGAAAATAAGATTTTCTGTAAATTCTATAAAAAAAATGTATGATGTCACATTCCTGGAAATTTAGCCTCAATCACAGGTAACAATAAATAAATTGTTTATCCTAATCAGAAGTCCTTACAAATAGCATGACCTGGAAAAGGGATTCTTTATACCGAAGTTTTTCTTTGACAAGGATTTTACTCGGAAATGTATCAAATGCTCTGGGCATAAAGATGTGCAAAAAAGTACAAATATAGTATGTTGCGATATTTTTTTTTCATTATTAGTTGTTCAATAACTAAGATTGATGAGGAAATTTGTATGAATATACATATACATGTCATGTAAATGATTCGCGAATCCTGTAGCTTACGAAATCCTACCTTGTGGGTGCTTACCGACCTTTTTTGTATAGATGTAGTTTAGGATACCAGTTAATAACAAACGAAAAAATCGAACATCAAGTTTATGAAATTATATAAGAAAGCCATAATTTCAATACTAAATCCCTATCATATGTACATTTCAACTATAAAATATTTGTTATTTTAAGTCGCCTTATAAATTCGAAAATTTTCTCAATTCTAATATAAAAATAAATTTTTTTAATTTCTTCCAAAAATGGTTCTTATTAAAACTCGAATAGTTCGAAGGCTTTTACATTAAAACGTTACTGCTTTAAAATATCTTTCTATTGGAAGCTTTCGAAGTTGACATAGTTTCAAAGTTTATTCTCTTATATAAATCAAACAATTCTATGCACTTAAATGATTTCTAATTTGGTTCTTTTTTTAATTTAAAGAAAATATAAAATCACATTATCATAAATAGACAAGCATCTAGTTATTAAGTAAAATAAATCTAGTTAATAAGCTTAAGTTTTTCAAACTTCAAATTTGAGTTCCTTTAAATTTAATTCAGATAATTTATATTATCTGAATTATATTTTCAAGAAGTTTCCTTTATCCTAATTGTTATTGCACATACCTTTAATCTCTCTTAATATGACAAAATTAAGAAGAAAATTGTTTTCATCTTATGAAGCCAGAACATTGAATATAATTTTTTATATATTTCAAGCAATCATGTTACAGTTATGTTTTTTATACGCTTTAAAATCAGGGAGAATTAGATTCAGATTCAGGTAGCGATTTAAAACTGAATTAGCGAAATTTCACTAATTCAATTAGAAAAAAGACGATCACTATCAATTGACAGAAAACTTGTAATTCAATTATTTCAATTACATACTAATTCGAAACTGAAAAACTACTTTTGCGCATCAATATATTGTGCATTTTTAGAAACTAGAGACATCGTATTCCGAAAAGCTGAGAAATATATTATTTTCAAAAGATTGATCGATTTTCAGTATACAATATTCAACCGATTCGTCTAAAAATGTCACGATAAATTAATTAGATGAAGCGTCAGTGCCGTTTTTCCCGAAATTTCATTTATTAATTAATTCGAGAGATATTTCACTTTTCATGCCCAAAATTCGATTTTTCATTATTAAACTGGACCTATAGCATGCTATTTTCAACCTGTTCATCTAAAATATTAAGGATAAATCAAATTGATAAAGTTCTAGGGGAACTTTCTAGAAACTTTTCATGAAAAATAAGTAAAATCCCACTTAACACTTCTACGGTGCAGAAAATTCCGCTAAGTAGAAAGTTATTAGTATAATTTACATAGTTTGTGAAATCCAAGGTTTTCAAGTAATTTTAAGATATATCTAAATTTTTAAATGTATGAAATAGATAAGATTACAGACATTTTAAAAATGTATAGAAAGGATAAGAACTCAAAACTTGAAGGGATTATTATTATTATGATTTGAAAAATAAAAAATCTCGTCAAGTTTTTATTTTTTGTTCTTCTTAATACATTCTTAAAATTCCTGTAATATAATTAATTGATTGTACTTAAAAATAAAATACTTCTCACAGTAAATTGACAAACTTAGATTTTACAAAATACAAACTATGTTCATTGTGCTCATGACTTTTCACGTTGCCGAATTTGTTGCATCGTAGATGTTTTTGGTGAGGTATTAATATAAAAACGCGATTGTGTAAGATTTCAAACTCTATTGAAACAATAAGAGGCCAAATATTGTGAAACTCGTCAAAAGACTATGTTTCCTCTACAGTGAAACAAATAAAATTATTTACACACTTAATCTATTCCACCTTACTTTATTCACATGAGAAAATCGTTTTTAATGCCTGACTGTAACGCTTTTTTTGAACGATTTTTGGATCCTTTCTTGCCCCTTATAACGCTACCGTAACAATGGATATCGACGCTCCCTTCCCCCACCTATTTGTTACGTAACATTCAATAATATGATTTTTTTACTATAAATACAAAGTTTTCCATGTGAAAAAAATTATTCCCAATTTTTCGTATCTACAGTGTCCAATAAAAAATAATATAAAATCATATTTCAGAAAAAGAAGTTTTAATATCAAGATAGAATTTTTAAAATTATTAACCAAAATATTACATTTTCTTGAATTTAGTCCATGAAACATTTATTTTAAATTTAAGTAAATTGCTCCCACATTTTTTTCGCGTTTTGTCTACAAAAACTTTACCATTTTTAATTATGCTAATTTTGAATTTTTTGACTATTTTGAAGTGATCTGAGGATTAAGTTTTCTTCCATTCGAACAGAACCAATTTTATACATTTTTTAAAATGAATAAGTATCCCATTAAACAAATACAAAAAACAAACATCATTTTTGTTGGTATTTAGGAAAAATCTAATCTTCTAAAAAATGATTTTTTCTAAAATATTATTTTATATTATTATTTGTCATAAAACTTTTCATATGAAACTTCGCAAATAACTTTTTAACCCATAAATAAAATTTTCCTTTTTTGAAACTTAAAAAACACTTATCCCCTCTGTAGTGGCCAACAGTGATATTTTTTTTAATACCGGGTTATCCTGATAGGATACATCAACTTTTCCACATACCTCAAATACATATTGCGAAAAATATTTTTTCAAGCGAATCATCTTTGAAGGTATTTCAAAAACATATTTCTTTAATTGAAAAAATTGTTCATTTGACATGAACCACTTCATTTAATTCATCAAAAGAAATACTGCATGCAAATAAATAAATTAAGACTTAGGTCAATAAATTACTCAATTTACTAATGACACGTCCTCCTAGAATAACAGTAACCTTATATGAAAGAAAATATCTCTTTTTGTTAATAAATACCCAGTTTAAATAGTTATTCAAAATTTTCATAAAGTGGACAAAACACTGACATTTATTTTTTTTTTATACAGAAAAATGTATGAAACATAAAAAATATAACTTTGATTCAAATAAACTAAAATATTTGATCCACGCTTAGACTAATTACTTATTTAAAAAAAAATATTTTTCAATTTGAAAGCTTGAAATGATTAAACGAAAGAAATATTTTTTTGAATGCAAACACTAGATTCGAGGAAACTAGTTTCTTACACTTAAATAAATAGTTTCTTCAAACCAATATACAAATTTTTTGATTTAAAAAATATTCTGTACAATTCAGTGAAATAATTTCTTTGGTACAAAGGAGTGGAATAGAAAAATGCATTTTTTTGGATCCAAAAATTTTCTCTAATGTATTAAATTTGAAACTCAAAGTCCTAAAACAGTTAGGAAACAAGTTTCACTTTGAATGTCAATAAAAAGGTATCGGTCGTATACAAATTGTTTTGAGAATATTGCAATCTCGAATAAATTAAAATAAAATAAACTGAACATTAATGGATGAATTGGTTTCAAATTTGTGTTCATAGAACTTAGTATTATATAGTTGTGAAAGACTATAATATCATAAAAGAGATTTTTAATTTCTGAATATTTTTATCCTCATTGGATATTAGAATTGAGGTAGATTTATACACGAAGTTTTAGCAAAGGTATAACAAATTCGTTTTTTTACAGTTTGCGAAAAAGTGTCATAGACAAACTTTTTGAAGTTAGATCGAAAAGTATATGAACATAATTTTTGCAATAAAAATGTAATTAGACAATAATAATATTAATTATATATTATTTTGAAGCATGCATTCAGTGTATTTAGTCATAAGTTATAGCAGCCCTGCTGCCTGAGCAGATACGGAGGTTTCTTGTGTTGCCATACTCCTGTGCCATAATCTCAGATTATATTTCGTCGTCTCGTTCGAATAGATAAAATGTGTAGTCATACCCTTCCTGCTTGATCTGTTCACAGTTTTAAAGCTATTTTAAAAAAGAAAAAAAGTTCCCGCCAGCCGCTCGGTTTCCCTTGGCGCTGGCTCTGCGCATTCGGTACCTCATTGTATTCTTCTGTGCGATCTGAATGTATTGTTTTCTCCGGTTTCCTCAGTGTTTTATTATTAATTCGTCTAGTTTTGTAAACTGGGAAGTCTTTATAGTGAAGATTCGGCTACTAGTCGATCGAGTAAATGAAAACGCGATAGAGAGAGGTCTCTGAGTAGAGAAAGTCGTCGTAAAAGATATCGCTGCCCTAGTGAGGAAGAGCGTCGTCCGCGTTTAAGTTGTTCGACTTATTCTGTGAGTAGTGTTGTTTCCCATAGAGAGGATTATAGTGGAAGGCATTATTTCAGCAATTCACGAAGCCGCTGCTTGTCTTATGATCAAGATCGTAACAATTATGTCCGCGAAAATCGTGCATATCACGATCCAAGCCATTGGAGTAAACTTAGGCGTCATGGCGACTATAGATCTCGTAATAGCGATGAGCGTAAAGAGTGCTCACGTCACTATGAACTCGAAGACCGTTCACATGGCGAACGCAAAGACCGTTTACACGTTGAACGCAAAGACCGTTCACATGTTGAATGCAAAGATCGTTCACATGACGAACGCAAAGATCGTTCACATGAGAAACGCAAAGATTGTTTACGTCACGAACGCAAAGATCTTTTACGAATAATTAAGTACTCTCCTTCAAGGACACCCGAGACAGATTATAGAGAATACTCAGTAGAGGGCAGCAGATCCTCTTGCCAGAGTTCACCAGAGGAATATCAAGGTGGAGATGTTCAGCTAAATGAAAGCTTCAAATTTTAGGAGACGACCTGTCAGAGACACAGGTTATATCTGTCAAAGTTCACAACGTCCTAACCAAAAGATGGAGAGAAATTTTCCAGAAAGAATTAGGCAAAGAAGCTATAGAAGAATTACTTAAGAAGTATTCTTTTCCTCAAGATTTCTAAGTAATTCGTCCGCCGACTATCAATCCAGAGTTTGAAAATATGATTGATGAATCACGTACCAAGAAAGATGGGTTTCAAGTTGTTGCTTAGAATAAGTTAGGTACGGTGATATACGCTATCGGTCTTGCCCTAACAACGATGTTTGATAAGGGGGGAGAAGGTAACTCCACTCTTATGTCGTATTGGGGTAACGCAGGAAGAACCCTGTCTGATGTTCACTACAACGTTTCGGTGATGAGGCGTGCTTTTATTACACCTAAGGTAAACCAAATGGTCAAAGATATTGCTGAGGAATTACCAATCGACAAAGTTCTTTTCGGAGAGGATGTTTCGACTCGTCTGGAGGCCGCAAAGAACGTGGAAAGAAGAAGTAAAGACTTGGTAAAACCATCTGGTTCTAATAAGTCCGCAAAACCGAATCATGTTTCTCAAGGAAAGAAGATTTTTTCAAATTCTGCCTATATGTCATCTCTAAACTCCAGGGGCCCGGCCAGGAGAGGTTACAGGAATCAGAACAGGGTCACCAGGACGGGCCAAGGAGAGGATACAGAGGGACCCACCAATGTCGTCGTCGATATTGAAGGTAAGTGGAACAGCTGGTCGTATCAAATTTTTTCAAGACGCGTGGAAAGGGTTGACTAGTGATAATGCTATCCTTGAATATATAACTGGTTATAAAATACCATTTTTTGAGAAGGTTCTTCAAATAAATGAACCTGTTCTTGTAATAACAGGATCCGAGTTCCATGAATACAAATTAGCTATTGATGAACTCATTGCCAAGGGCAGTATCGAGGAATGTCAATCCTCAAAAGGTCAATTAATGTTGTCTTATTGTTTGGTAGACAAGCCAAATGAGCAAAAGAGATTTATTCTTAATTCAAAGAAATTGAATGAATTTATAGAGTCGCCCGATTTTAAATTAGAAGACCAAAAAACAGTGATTAGGTTATTAAGCCCGAATTTCTATATGTCTTCTATTGATTTAAAAGACGCTTATAGGTTGGTACCGATTGCAGATGAGTTCAAAAAATTCTTCGTTTTGAATCTGACAAGGTACTCTATGAGTTTATTGGCTTACCTTTTGGCCTATGTACTGCACCATTTGACTTCACTAAATTAATGAGACCAGTAGTCCAGGTTTTGAGAAGCGAGCGGTTTTTATCTGTAATCTATTCAGATGATATTTTGATCACATGAAGAACTGAAAAACTTTGCGTTTACATGTTTTGAGCACAAAAAAATTGCTTTTTGGGTTTTCATTAAATATTGAGATGTCCTCGTTAAATTTGTCACTGTAGTGTAAATTTTAAGGGCTCCTTTATAAAAGCTAAGATTTCATAGTTGAATTGTCACAGGAAAAGAGGATAAAGATACTAAATTTAGCCAGAAACATTCGATCAAAGAATGAATGTAAAGTAAGAGATTTCGTTCACTGTATTGGGATTTTGGTTTCAGCTTGTTCAGGGGTAAAATATGGTTGGCTTTACACAAAACCAATGGAACGACCAAAATTTCTATTTTTAAGAATCTCTCACGATAATTTTGACGCTAGAATGAAAATATCAGATGACTAAAAAAATCATTTAGATTGGTGGATTAAGAATGTCTCAACAATCAGTAATCCAATTTGACATTCAAGTTTTCAGATATAAATATTCTCAGTTGCTTGTCTAACCGGATAGGGTGCATGCTGCTATAGCCAAAAGACACATGGCTGGTGGAATCAAGAGGATAAAAAAGAGTGTATCAATTTCTTGGAACTGAAGGCCGCCTTTAATGGCTTAAGATGTTTTGTCTCAGACAAATATTCTGGTCGGATTCATCTTAGAGTAGATAATACAACCGCAATATTATATATTAATCGTATAGGTAGGGTGCAATATCAAAGACTAACCAAGATGGCAAAAATTATATGGCAGTGGTGTTAACAAAGAATTTTGTGGATCTTTGCTTCATATATTAAGTCCAAAGATAACTCAATAGCAGACAGGGAATCGCGTATTATACCAACCGAGATTGAATGGGAGATAAACGATCAGTTGTTTGGTTTAATTAAAGATAAATTTGGTGAATTTGACACTGACTTGTTCGCAACTAATTTAAATAAAAAATGTGACAAATTCATTTCATGTCATAAAGATCCAGAATCTTTGACAGTCGATGCATTTACTGTACCATGGTCACAATTTTATTTTTACGCTATTCCTCCCTCTCATTGATTTTACGAGCAATAAGAAAAATTATAGATAACAAAGCAGAGGGACTGTTAGTAGTACCTCTCTGGCCAACTTAAGTTTGGTATCCATTATTTTTAGAATTGTTGGTGGAGGAACCTCTTTACTTAGGTCCTCAGGTAGACTTACTTATAGCTCCTTTCAGAGAAGTCCATTCGTTGGCCAGCAACCTTACTCTGGTGGCAGGCAGGTTATCGGGGAGGCTTTCCGTCACAAAGGGGCTCCAAAAGCTGCCATACCGCTCATGATTGACTCTAACTACATCAACGATCAAGCAATATGAAAAACCATTATGATTATGGTGGAGCCATCGCACTAAAAAGCAAATCTCGCCATTTGAAGCGACTACGGCAAAAATCATGGTATTGTTATCAGATGTTTTCGTGAACATTGGCTCCTGCGGTACCCTTAACTCGTATAGATCTGCGATCTCTCTTATTTCCTTATCAGAAGTTGGTTCTGATCCACTAATGAAACGATTCTTACAAAGTGTTTCAGAAGCGAAACCACAGGCACCTCGCTATAACTCTACTTGGGATCCACAGACAATTCTGAGTTTTCTAAAGACTCTATATCCGAGTTAGGATTTGCCCACTGAGCGTTTAACGCATACATTACTAATGTTTTTAGCTTTAGTAACTTCACAACGAGTGCAAACATTATTAAAGATATTATTAGGAAATATTTATTTTTCTAAGGACGTCATTTAAATTAAAATATCGGATAGGATAAAGACCTCGAAGGTCAATAAACACAGCCTTGTCTAACAATACCTTTCTTTCGTGATCAGTCGGAGCTCTGTTGGATAAAGGCCACGCTTTATAAGAGTGGAATCGATGTATCTCTATTTAAGGCGCATTTCACGCGACATGCGCCAACTTAATGTTGATGTAATTTGCCGTACTGCAGCTGGACAGATAGGTCGATAGTATTTTCCAGATTCTATGATAAACCGTCATGTGATAACACGTTTTTTGCAAGGGCTGTATTACAAGGTGACAAGTAGAATTATTACTAATTTTTCCCCCAGGACTTTGTAAGCTTATTGTGTACATTAAAAGTGTATACCAATTTTGTGGAAGTCACAATTGTTTACTTTAAACACCCACGAATTTGATCTAGAAGAACGAGAAGACGAAATAATATTAACCGATTAAACGAACTTACCTTAAGTGAAGTTCAATCGGGGTTATATGAGTCGGCTCGTACGAATAGATCAACCCCTCTCAAACCAAATAATTTTTTTCTTTCAGGGAAAAATACCTGCAATCTTGATTTACTAACTTCAAAATTAATGAGTGACCGGATCCGCAGAGCCAGCGCTAAGGGAAACCGAGCGGCTGGCGGGAACTCTTTCCCTTTTTTAAAATAGCTTTAAAACTGTGATCAAATCAAGCAGGAAGAGTATGACTACAAATGTAATCTATTCCAACGAGACGACTCATATAATCTCGATTGAACTTCACTTAAGGTAAGTTCGTTTAATCGGTTAAGTATTGAACTGTGGTGTAGGATCTCATCGGTATTGTGAAACCCATTCCACTCTTTCTACGATACACATCGGCTCCTGCTTTCTCCTTGTTCCTGGAGCCATTTGTAAACCAGTTGTCCCTATCACAAGGCAGGTATGCCTTGCCGTTAACCTATTCCTCTTTCGTGGATAAGCTAATACAATACTTCTTGTCGAAGAGATAGCGAGTGGGCGTTTTGTCCCTGAGCATGCACAGAGTCGGCCGACAGGCGATGTCAGTTGGGATCCGCCCTGCTGTCAAGATCCTTTTGCCGTTTACCATATTTAATCTCCGGGCCGCCTTCTCAGCCATGGCCCTGATTCTTTCCAGTTGAGACTTCACAGTGGACAGTTCGACCATGCTCCACCAGACTACCGCCGCATAGGTAAAACTGGGTCGCGCTTGTTTTCTAGGTTTTTCGTTCCATGATATCTTCTTATCTATGATCACTTCTAGATATGTAGCTCGTTCTTTGATTTTTAGTTGTTGTTGTCCCAATTTCAGTGTACTCGTGGTCCCCCACTTATACCGTCTGGTGAATTAAACCGCGCCCGTTTTACACGGACTGATCGATAATTCAGTCTTCTTGCACCAGGAATACACTATTCCCAGTGCTTGCTGCATTACTCTGAAGAGCGCATCCAGATGTCCATGTCGGCCGCGCACGATGACCAGTATATTGTCCGCGTAGCCTAAAACCTGGTAGCCTGAATCGTGAACAGATGATGTTTATCTACTACCAAGCACTACAGTAAAGCTAATAGAACGCCTCCCTGCGAACATCCCGAGTCAACTGTTCCACATAAAGTGGTATCACCCTTAGTCGTTGTTAGATTCCTATTGGCCAACATGTGGCAGGTCCTTTCCATGACTGCAGTTAGAACACCATGTTACAGGCTCCTTCGATATCCATAAAGGTTCCAATCGCGAATCCTTTCTCCTTCGGTTGTCTTTCGATCAGGTTTACTGCTCCGCTTAGGGCCGTCTCAGTCGAGAGATCGGCCCTATAGGCATGTTGCACATTGTGATGTAGCGTACTTGATAAGACCTTGTCGCGGACATATTTATCCACAAGTCTTTCTACTGTATTTATTAGGAAAGATGTGAGGCTGATGGGACGAAAATCCTTGGGTGAAGTATAACCAATCTTGCCTGATTTCGGAATAAAAATACTCTTGTACCTCTCAATGCCATCGGGCCATATCCCAGTGTCAGACTAGCCCTAGTAAGTCTTCTGGGCCCACCAGACCCTGGAGGGGTAACAATCTCGTCTACTAGACACCGTTTAAGGCTTAGTTAAGCCAGAGGTGGTTTTGGTTGCCTCAGATGTGTCGACCCCTTTTCTTCAGACCTTATGAAGCCCGAAAAATATGCCTTGATCGAATGAGCCAAGGTTTCCTCGTCCGACACTGAGTATTCTCCGTCGCGTAATTTTACAGTGCCGAGAATATCATCCAGGCTTCGAGAGAGCAGCTTGTCCACTCAAAATGTGCCTTGATCGGGTTAGCCAAGGTCTCCTCGTCCGACACTAAGTATCCTCCGTCGGGCAATTTTAGAGTGCCGAGAATAGCATGCGGGTTTCAAGAGAGCAGCTTGCCCAGTCTAGCCGCCTCTGCTCCTCTCGCGATGTCTGTGCAAAGTTGGTCCAGCTTTCATTCTTCGCCTTACATATTGCACGCCTGTATTCATCCCTTATCGTCGTAAATAAGTTCCATAGTTCATCCGTTTTGCCAATACTGGCACGTCTAAACCTCCCTCTTGTTTCCCTGCGAAGTTCTTCGAGTTTCCCGTTCCACCAGAGGTTCCACCCAGCCTTTCGGACTCTTGTGAGTCGGCAATCACCTTCATAAGTAGATTGGATGGCCTCTGTGAAAATTTTGGCTGTCATATCCAGGGTGCTGACCTGGGCACCTCCGAGAGTAAAGTCCCTAATTCGTGAAATACTGGTCCCAGTCCGTTCTTCTTGGATTTCTGGCCCACTTGGGACCCACGGGTACGCTGGATTCCAACTCCAACTTTATCTGTGAGTTATTAGACAGAGTAGGTTCGTTTGAGGCCCTCAACTTCTTGACAAAGTCTCCAAAATTACCAGTACAGAGAGTGATGTCAATGAATTCTTTCCTGACCGAGTTATGAAACGTCGGGCATTTCCCCGCGTTGAGAATATCTGAATCCATAGCCATTAGGTATTCCAACAGATCATTACTTCTTGAGTTGATGACAGAAGAGGAAGACCCCTTATCTTGTAGTATTCCTCTAACAACGGGACAACGTTGACTCCGTTTGCCAGTATGCAGGCCCTTGGTTTGGACACCTTGGGGTCCCTGTAACCCACGCCGTAGCCCAGATAATTCTTTGGAGCAATTCAACTTCAACTATTTTGAGGTCTGTACCTTCCCAGGGCCGTTTCTTGGCCACTGTATTATGTAGCCAAGCTTTAGCCGCTGGGCCGGCTGCGACAAATACGAAGACCCCAACCCTGCAAAAGAAGGACTCAAATTTTTGCGTAAGAGGTTAGTCTTCTGGGCAGCTGTCAGTCCATCCACTTGCAACTCCCTGTTCGCCGGCTGCTGGGTTGGTTTGTGCCTCTTCATAGGCTAAGCCCCCCCCCCCTTCCCTAGTGGGGTGTCCTGTGAGCCCCTGTCCCTCTGCTAAACCTCAATTCTGGTTACTGGCTTTATAGGTACTGATATTCCAGCCCCCCGCAGCCACTCTTCTAGCCTGCTACGCTTACCTCCTCAGTTTCTTGAGGTTGATATTTGAGAAGTTGCTTTTGGGGCTTGCTGAATATTACAGTGGCCATGTGGAAATGAATTACAGTCTAGGGAATGTGTTTTAGGTGATTATTTTTAATTCGAAATTTGTTGGCAGTTTTAGTTGAATGCAGTTTATATGGGGTTTTTTAAATGCTCTAGGGGTTGCTTTTGCGAGTTGCTGAATATTAAAGTAGGGATAGGGATATCTACTAGAGTATTACACAGGTGTCTGGCGTGATTATTTTTTAATTAAAATTTTTCTCTGTTTCAGTTGAAATCAAGTGTGATGGGGTTCGTTAAATGTACTACGGGGATTTTTGGGGGGTTGTTGAATATCATTGTGGTAAAATACTGATAATTCAAAATAAATTAAAGTTTATTCTAATGAATTCAAAAGTATTTTGAAAATTTGTATGAGTTCAAAAGTGTTCAAGAGAATTTTGCAGAATTCAAGAGAATTCTACTGAATTCATGAGAATGTTGACTAATTTGGTTGTTCGAAAATAAGATGTTTCTTAATTTTTGTATCTCGTCGAAGTGTGAAGCTGCACCAGAGAGTCAAACCTACTGGAAAAGCGAACGGAGAAGAAATTAAACAAATTTCTATTTGGTCAATCTTGCTTTGTTAATTACTTATCTTTTTGAAATATTGGGTAAAAAAATGGTCAGTACCGACCATTTTTCATTCTGAACCTCATTATTGGGTTCTATTAATTCAGATTGTATGTAAGCGAAAAAACTAGAAAAAGGCGAAAAAGGGAAGTTTCTGGAAAATAGGGAATAAAAGAACATTATTTTGAGAAGGGAAAAGAGGGAAATAGTGTAAGCGGCGTGAAGTCTGTGGATATTTAAATCTTCCAATGACGTTAATAACCATCCTCAATAATTTAATATAAATAATATAAAACATTTATGAACTGAAATTTTAAAGACATTAATTAGGAGAGTTTCCTTTATCTTATCTGGAGTGCATTTCGCAATTAAGAGGATAATGCTGTTTTTCATGACCATTGTTTGAAAATATCATGTCATATTTACACGATCTTCAATGTCATTCAATCCAATGTTTATTCAAGAGTATTATAATTTTTTCTGTAGTTTCGTCAGAAATGAAGACACAAATGTTTTATCATTGTTGATTCGCGGATTTTCCTTGTCTGATACATTACTTCAAGCATGTATATAAACGTATCTAAAAAATAGGAAGTCAGTTCTTAGGATACAAACTATTTCTTTCTGTCTACGAATTAATTCTTTTTTTTTTACTGAGGAAGAAAACAGTGAAAAATGAAATTCTTCATTTCTCTGTTGCCTTTATGCATTACTTGTGAGTAAAAAAAATATAAATTTTAAATGATTGCTAAAAAAATTCTAATTTTTCCATTTCTTTCATCTTCTTTGTTTGTCAAAGCCAAATAGACATAGACCGAATCCACTTCAAATCAGTAACTTTCATACTATAAGTCGCAGAATCATTCAGTGACACCAATACGTGTTTTTCAGATTTGAGAAAAAAAAAACTTTTTCACAAAGTTACGAGTATTTGAATTTTAACGTATATTAAAAAAAAATGTTCTTCAAACCCCAATAGTTTTTGACCTAATTCAGATGTTTCCAATTTTTTTTATGGGTTCGGTGGGGTGTACTGTCCTCTTCCGAAATTCATTGGAAAATGTTCAATTTTTAAATGATCAAAATGGCGACAGTATATAGAATGTTCTTAATTATATTTGTGATAACATCTGTTGAAACACAAAGTCAAATATTTAATATTAGATTTTTTTATTGTTCAACTGTAAAAACTAAAAGGCCATCAAAAATATAAATCAATGAACTTATTTTTCGCAGTGCTTCATTGTCAAATTGTTTCCTAATCAATCTTGGTATATAATTTTGTACTTTTTAAAACATTTTTTTTCAATTTAGACCACCTTTTTTGGATTTTAGACCTTTTAAAATAGAGGTAGCGATTCTATCACTCATGCTTTTATCTTATAATTAACAGGTTATTCTAAAAACATTTCGGGTCAATCCGATAAACAAATAGCATTAAATGAACCTATTAGCGATGTTCTTCGTTCAAAACAGTACAAATCAGTTTGTCACATAGCAGATAAATATAATGAGACGAATACATTAAACGAATATTATAACAAAGAGTACTTAGATGAGGACAACAAACACATTTTCAAAAAATCAAAACGGTGCCCAAAAGATAAAAAAATGAAGTCATTATCGAAAGAATTGGTAAAAAAAATCTGCGATTTGAAAGCTGATCAATCAAAAATTGCTGAAGAAATTGACAAAAAGATTTGCAGCTTGGTTTCCATATTGTAAGTTTCCTGAAAATTCCATTTGTATCCGTAAAATTTAAACTTTGAATATTTTAGTTTGAAAGTTGATAGTTTATTTTTCAGGTGAATTTTTAAAAACAATTCTATCCCTTTCTAGCACTAATGCCTGGCGTCATGGTAATAGTTTGACAGCTTTTTTGATGGATCCTGCTTATCAAGACTATTAAAATCGTCTGTCGGTAACCGGCACTGTTCTCAGGAGTTTTTTCTGCAGTTTTTCACTCCTCTGACCAAATTTGCAGGTGTATGCGAGTGCTTCTAACGAAAATCTGGCTGCAGACGATAGAAAATGTTAGAGATTGCAGTCCTTCAAAATTTTAATTTGGATATGAATCTAGAATAATTATAAAATTCGGAATTTGTAACGATAAGAGTGAAAATTCAAATTATTTCAGTATAATAAAAGTTTAGAATTGTATGTGTATGTTTCATTTCGGAAACTCGATATTGAATATTTTAGTAGGTAGTTTAACCAAAAAGAAATAACTTCCAAACAAAAATAATTTAACTTTGAACCAGAAAGATGAAAGTTCTACCAAAAGAGATAAACTTTCAACTGATGAATAATAAATATTCACCTGGATTAATTATGTATACAGTTAAAAAAAATTAAATTATCTACTGAAAATGTGAATTTTCAGCAAAATAATTATATTTTCAACTAAGGAGATCAATTTTCATCTGAAATAATAAATTTCTAAAAGATAAATTTTCAAACAAGCAGATGCATTTTTAAATAAAATAACGAATCTTTAACAACAACAAAATTTGACAAAAGAGTTCAACTTTCAATCAAGCTGTTTCATTTTTAAGGGGAAAAAAATGAATTTCTAACAAAGGTGTTCAAATTTCAACCATGTAGTTCAATTTTCGAAGAAAAAGTTACATTTTCGACTAACAAAGAGTAATTTTTAACTCAATAGTTTAATTTTCAGCTAAAATGTTCAAATTTCAACCAAAAAAGGAATAGTTAAATTTTCAGTAAAAATTTGTATTCAAGAAGATGAATGTTCAATAAAAGAGTTTAACTTCAACATAGTATTTGAATTTCCAACCAATATATAAGATTTTAAACAAGAAGATTAATTTTCTACTAAATAAGATCAATTTTTGAACAAAATGCATACATTTTCAACGACGTAGATGAATTTTCAACTGAAAAAAATAAATTTGTAACAGAGTAATATAATTTTTTACCAAAGAGATAAATTTTAAACTAAAATGATAAACCTTCAACCAAAGAAATTAATTTTCAACCAAAAATATTCTTTTTCTTCCAAAAAAGACAAATTTTTAACTAAATACATGCTTTGCTGACAAAAAAATGAATTTTTAACAAAGTAGTTTAACTCTCAACTAAGTAGTTAAGTTTTCAACAACAAAAATGTAACCAGATAGTTACATTTTCAACTTAATAGAATACATTTTTAAGCAAAAATGGAACAGTTAAATTCTCAGTTAAAAAAAAAATAAATTTGCAACAAGAAGAACGACTTTTCCCAAAAATAAGGAAATTTTTAACCAAAGAGATGAATTTCTAAATCAAAAGAAGAATCTTTAACAACAACAAAAATGAGTTTGCATCAAAAGAATTCAACGAAGTAGTGGAGTTTTCGAACAAAAATATCAATTTTCAAAAGCGAAAATTAATTTTCTAGTCAATAAAGAGGAATTTTCACAAAAATACATAAAAACATTGAACGAAGTTGTTGAATTTTTAATTTTAAAAATTAAACAAATGGAAGTTAAATTTTCAGTTGAAAAAGTTAATGTTTACCCGAAAAAAAGGAATTTTTAACGAAATATAGTTACACTTTCCACTAAGGAGATGAATTGGCAACTAAAATTACGAATCTCGATCCAATAACATGAATTTTGAACTCAAAAGATGATTTTTTATCAATAAAAAAAAGAATTTTCAACAAAATACCTCAATTTTTATTCAAACAATTAAATTTTCAACTAAAAACAAATACATTTTTAACCAAGCTATGGCCCTGGAAATTATTTTTTCACCTTCAAAAAAAATTTTCTTCAGACTTACATAGTTTAAGTATTTTTCGAAGCTTAATGATTGTTCCTTCAAAAATTGTAGAAAATTTCTGCGAAACTTAATTTTCAAATTGCAGTGTGCATGTCTTTTAAATATTAAAAAACGTTGAAAGTTTTGTATTGGATTATGCCACACGCAGTGATTCACATTTTGTTAACGAGAAAAATAATCTGCTAATCTAAAAAAAAAGTATGTAAATTAAGAAAAATGGTGTTTTTTATCTTTAATTTACTGAAATTTGTCCGCTATAACTGAAAAGAACTTTCGTAAATCATGTAGAACTTTCTCAAAAATAAGATTTTCTGTAAATTCTATAAAAAAATGTATCCTGCCACTTTTCCTGGACTTTTTCACGACTGAAAAAATAACTACGCATCCTATGAAAAAATAGTTACCAACAAATTTGTAGAACTTTTTTAGGTGCACAATTTCTGTACATTCATCTTTTTTCGTATAATGCATAGTTTGACCGCAGAATGGAATTTTTGATTTTCCACTATTTTTGTGTGTGGTTAAAACCAGAACCATTTGTCAAAAAATGGTGGTTAACGAACTAGATCTTTCTTTTTGGTTTCCAAAACTGTTTGACAAATTACAGCCCAATACGAATAATCCTTACAAAGTTATTCGGTGTGCAGACAACGACAATGACGACAGACAGACACCATCCTCGAACCTGTTTTTCGGATTCAGGGGGTTTCGAAACGTGGAGATTTAAATAAATCCGCGATAGTCAGTTTTTACATGAAACTACTACCTTCTGAATATGATGAGAATGTAATAAATTCATAATGTCATTAGTTAAGTCTGACTTTTTATTTTAAACATAGTAGATTAGCTTTCTATAGACGTCGAAAATATGTCTCTGACGCATTAAAAAAATCAGACGAGATAAGAATAATTCAACACAAAACTAAATTTAATTTATAATTATTCACAATAATAAACAATAAAATTCAAAATCTAAGTCATTTAACACAAAGAGAAATGAATCTAAATTTAAGTGACTGGATTTTATGTAAATATTTCAGAAATAGTTCGTTCTTACTATTTATTAAACAGCGTTGTAAATTTAGCGGGTTATTTTCCGCTTACTTCCTATTTTCAAATCCTGTTTAAATTTTAATTATTTACAAATTTTCGAAAAATCTGAATACTGGAAATTTGACTCTCACTAAATCTGAATCGGCAATAAGTATACCGCAGGTTGTAAATCAGCGAGATTCAGATTAAGATAGAATCTAATTTTCAAAGTTTTCGTGAAATACTCATATAAGGCGCCGTAAAAATGTTTGTTTTTTTTAGTTAAAAAACTTTGTTTCAATTTCTTTCAATCAGTTTCATGCGCGAGTTCTTTAATACTGCTCTTCTAACTTTTAGTCCATTTTTAATTATATTCAAACTCGAGGAATTCAAGGGCTTTCAAATTAAAAACTTAAAAAGAAAGAATGGGGTGCAAAGTATCAACAAAGTGCATGCAATATTCAAACATTGTACTCTAAATATGAATATCTTATGGGGAAAAGATCATGGAGATGTGATCCAAAAGATTCCACAGTCGGCCAAAGCAATTCATGGCAGAATCGAAGATATGGCCAGTGACATCCAGCAGCAATTGAAGGTAAATCTTCAGCATAGTGACGCATTTTCTATCCAGTTCGATGAGTCAACTGACGTCAGCAACGTAGCCCAATTATTAACACTTGTCCGTTACATTGACAAAGATGACATAGAAGGACCGGTCGAACGACTGGTGAGTGTCTTTATCGAACAACTATGGACAATATGAGCTTTTTTGGCATCGATTGGAGAAAATGCACTTGCATCTGTACGGACGGTGCTGGTGCTATGACGGAAAAAAATGTTGGATTCATCAAATTTTTGAATGATATCGCACCAAATGCTGAATGGCGTCATTGCATGATCCATGAATATGCTCTTGCTATTAAACATATGCCAACAGACTTGCGAAATGTGATGAATGATGTCATCAAAATTGTCAAATTTATTAAATCCAATGCATTGAACCGCCGTTTATTTGAAAAAATGTGTGAGGATTTAGGAGCTGTTTTCTCTCAGTTACTCTACCATACTGAGGTACGTTGGCTTTCAAAAGGAAAAGTACTTCATCGTTTGTTAGCTATGGGAGAAGAAGTGGACCTTTTTTTGTGTGAATCAAACAATGCCTTGGCTTCGAAATTCAAAGATAATGATTGGGTTATGAAGGTGTGTTATTTAGCTGACATTTTTGGGCGAATGGGTGGGTTCTTAACTCTTTTAAACCAGTTTTGGTTGAACATGCCCGATTCGAAACAAAAGCCCAACATCAGCTGATTGATCTCTCTTGTCATGAACTACTGAAAGCTGATTTTCAAGAGCACACGATTTCTCAATTTTGGGTTTTCATGAAACGCAAATATCCCGAACTTTCAGTAACAGTCCTAAAAATTCTGGTTCCGTTTAATACGTCCTATTTGTGCGAATAAGGTTTTTCGTCAATGACTTACTTGAAAAATAAGTATAGGAACAGATTAGAAGACGTCGAAAGCAATTGGTTGTTAAAAATTAACGCGTCAATGAATCCAGACATTAAGAAATTAGTTAACGCAAAACAGAGACATCCCTCGCATTAACTTCGTATGTGACGCATTTGATCTATTTTTACCTTTCAGTTGTAGATTCAAAATGCTTCATATTTTTCAATATTTGTGTCTGAATTTTCGTGTGCTACTTGTTTTCAGGTTTTTTAAATTCCCTTTTTATTAACGAAAAGACAGTAGAGCTGCAGGTAAATATTATATATAATAATTTGATTTTATTATATATGAAACTTACCAGCATTGTTGTGTCTCGCGAGAGACAGCGAAGGAAGGGACTCTCTCACATTAAAATCTTGAGGGGATTTATAAGTTATAATGAAATATATAATTCAAACGAAACAACTCATTTGCAGTTGCTTCATTTGTAATTTTTCAAAAAATTATGTTTTATCTTTCTAATAAAAAGATTAATCTTTTCCTCTATTTATTTTCGGGATTTATTTAATTTTTAAATTCAATTTGTAATAACGGAGAGACGGTAGAGCTGCAGGTGAATATTATGTATAATAATTTTATTTTATTATGTATGAAATTTACCAGCATGGTTGTGTCTCACGAGAGAGAGCGAAGGAAGGGGCTCTCTTACTTTCAAAGATTGGTCTAAAAAAATGAACAGAAAAATAGCGCACTTTAATAAATTGGATTTATTGATAATATTAGTCGACTTTTTAAGTTAGTTTAAAAGTAATCGTTAATTACATTTTTATTATTTCAAACCATTGACTTTTAACTTCTCAAGAACAACTTTAGATGTGTGTAATCCCAAAAAAGTCACAGGTTCCGAATTTAAAACTTTTAAATCGCTCATATAAGAATTTAAAAACAATTGATTGCTAACTTTTTATTTCCATTGAGTACTCCGTCTCACAATGAACCCCGGTCGAGAAAACGCAGGAGAACCATAGCGTTGACGAACAAAGCCCGGCAGGCGAAAAACAATTCTTGGGTCAACCCTGCCCTGACCTGAAAAGCGAGCCAAAAGGTTGCCGACCACTGCCCTAAAAGACGCCCCTTACTATGTGCTTATGAACCTTCAAGCTTTCTAACGGACAGATGATAAGTCTATGAGAAGTTGAATCAAAAGCTTCCAGGTAGTCAATCAGCAGATTCCCTCGACAGCCTGCTATACCTTCTTTCGAGCCACGTTGTTCGTAAGTCTGTCTCCACACAGGCCCAATTCTTCGAACAATAATGTCGTTTAGGATAGCAGTAAAAATATTATACAGCGTGTTCAGACAAGTTATTGGCGTATAGTTCTCTGGGTTAGACAAGTCGCCTTACGTCGGTAGGAGGCGTCCTAACACCATCCAGTCCGGAATGGGCGTCTCCAACTTTAAATATGAGGTAAAGATACGGGCCAGATGTTGATGTGTAAAAGTAAACTCATTCTAACAGAAGTTCGTACTACCAATAGGAACTGCAAAGCTCCTTAAAGCAAATCATGTTTTCAGTGTCTTCCTCCAATTCCAGTGTTGGTATCTTGCAAACCTCTCTTCAAAAAGTTTCAACCTCGTCGGGCTTGGATAGACTTTTAACAGAAACAGGGAGATCGCTACAGAGGCGCGATGAGTCAGCGAAAAACTATTGATTCTCCCTGGCCCACCCCTCGCTCTTCTGTATTCTTCTCCTTGCATCAGATAACATCCGTATTTTGTAACAATGTGCTGCGTGATTGTCAGTAGCTTTGACTTGTTCAGTATGTAATGGTAGATCATCAGTTTGTGGGCGAACTTCTAGACCTTTCCCGTGAACGATCCACCAGATGTTATGTACTCAATCACACACTGAATCGGGACGCATTCTGTCTTGCCCATCCAATCATCTTATTCAGCTAATGCAATTGCCTTTTGGTCTTTTGATCCAATGTCAGTTTTAGCCTTCGATTTGAATCGGCCTTGGATGTTAGTGTTCCTCCTTGTCCTGAAATCGCTATCATCTCTTAGGGGGTGCCTGCTTTCCGCTGTGGTGTCATTGTTGTTCCCCGCACGCAAGGATAAGGCTGCATACTCTGAGAGCCTCCGTTTGGGCGCTTTTCCTTCAGGACCACCCCTGGACAATTGTCCTCGACTCCTCATTATTTACTGTAACCATATTCAGTGGAAACCCTAGATAGAGGGATACCATGAGCCCTTTGCTTTTTTGCATCACACTTCTGCCTCTATCTCTCGCACTACGAAATTCTTCTGGTTACCTCAGTGGCAACACTAACCAGCGCGAGCATAAGGTCACTCATGTATTTTATATGGATGACCTGAAGATCTATGCCTCTGGTAAAGGC
>JAABKJ010005815.1:0-22621 GCA_011634705.1 Andricus grossulariae | reverse complement strand
ACTTCATGCACTTATTTTGCGAAGGGATAATGAAACGACTCTTATTGAAATGGTTTGTCAACCCTGGATTTGCAAAATTTAATCACCGAATGAAGGCGGAAGTTTCGAGAAGACTTCTTTCAATTCGAAAATGTATTCCTCATGAATTTCAGAGGAAAATGCGGTAGTTGAATTGTATTAAAAAGTGGAAAGCAACGGAATATAGATTTTTTCTTTTATATTGCGGCCCAATAGTATTGTTAAATATACTTGAAGCTAATCGTTTTAAAAACTTCTTACTTTTACATGTTGCTTGCAGGATTTTATGTAATGATAATCTGATCGAGAAATATCAACAGCATGCCAAAATGTATTTGCAGAGGTTTTTTATAAGCTTACGGAAACTGTATTCGAGAATACAAGTCATGAATATGCATTGTGCAATTCATGCTGCCGATGACGTGTTAGCAATGGGTTGCAACTTTAGCCGAATTTCTGCCTGTTCATTCGAAAATTTTCTTGAAAAGTTAACCAGTCTCATTCGTACACCGTTCTGCCCTTTAGCTCAAATTTGTCGGAGATTAAATGAATTGAGCAAAATAAATCCCCCGAAGCCTGGAATACCTTCTCGAGTTCAGATTTTAAAATCTGTTGGATTCAATGTCTTGAAAGCTAAATACAAAGAATATATCTTGACAACGAAGTCTCCCGATAACTGTGTAATGCTTAAAAATAAGTCTCTATTAGGAATAAAAAAAATTACTCGAACACTCCAAGGCGTAGAAATGGAGGATAAAGCGGTCCTTATTCGTATATCCAACGGATTCCAAGGATTTATATATGTGGGAACTAAACAATAAATCAAGCTAGGAGTTATTTACTTACGATATTAAGCGTGTAAAATGTAAAATGGTCAAGTTAAAATTGAGCTTGAGTGAAAGAGGTTCACAACGAGTTTATTGTATGCCACTCCTACACCAGTAGTAAAATAACATTGGAGAAATCGATAGTGTGTATATCGAATAATATTTTGCTCAATATTTAAAAACAGTCAATTAAGATTTATCGTTGAATTAGAAAACATTAAGAGGTATTTTTGATTTAAAAGAGATGCCTAATTTCTAAATATAATGTGAATAATACCAAATGGTTTAATGTTTTTAAATTTATGTTACTGGTGTCTGAAAGTTTGTAAATAAAGGAAATATCTATCAATTATTTTAATTTGCATTGATTTAAGTTTAAATTTCCCGCGCTTAATCGCGAATGTCATTGATTGGTCCTGCACGAGCCTCATTGTCAGTGACGTCAACGTCACAAAAATAAAGCACACATTTATGACCAAAATTCATGAAAAATATATACTCTAATTCTTTTGAAACGCACTGAATTTTACTCATTAAGAAAATTTTCATACTTTTTAAGCAATTGAAGTTGAATTCTAATATTGAAATCGAAATACAATTGGTTTGAAATAGTGTAACTTGTACAATACCTACTCTTCAAGGTTACCAACATAACAAAATAATCTTCAATAAAGGGAATATATTAATTAATTTATTAATTGTCAGAAAAATACCTTTACGACAAACATGTAAGAAATATCTCCAAAAACTGTTATCTTCATTACACTAATTCTAATTTAGGAAGTAATATTTAAGGTATATAAACAGTTTTTTATTATTAGTTTTTATATTATTTTATAGTTTTGCAGTGAAAATGTCGGCTATAGTGCTCACAACGAAATCATTCCAGTTGGTGAATTTTATTGCCGTGGGAAGACCGTGTCGCACAAGAAATGTGGATATCACTTTGTTAAAATGGATTCGCTGCGATGAGAAGAAGCTTGTGACGAAATACATGCCACCTCCATATAACAATGAAACAAATAATCTGCTATATAATTTATTGGAGAAGCAAGCGGCTGCACCAAAGGATTGGCCAGAATCTCCGATTAAGATCGTGGGACACGCAGGTTAGTTTATGAAGTGTTAATTTAAGTTTTCTCGTTTGCAGTCTTTATTTACTGATAAGCAAATACAGTGATGGGTAAGTTACTTTTCAAAAGGAACTAGCTATAGTTACCATTTCGTCACGAAAAAAGTAACTAGTTATCGTCATCGTTATAAATTTAAAAGGTAACTTTTTCTTAGTTGCATTTCCCGAAAAATTTACTTTTGTATTTTAGAAATACATATCCAAATTTATTGTTTACAAAACTTTATTCATAACTTTCGAGTGATTTCTAAAAGTGTTTCTTCAGATTTATCTAGTTACGACTTCCACTTCTAGAAGATTCACAAAATTCTAAGACCAACAGAAAATTTTGTTGTAGACGTTGAATTTTCAACAAAATAAACGAATTTTTAACTGAAACGGACATATCTTCAACAAAATATATGAATTTTCAAATAAAAGAAAAAGAATTATCCATCCAAATAGTTAATTCTTCAACTAAACAATATAAATTTTAAACAAAAAATGGAATAGTTAAATTTTCATAACAAAAAATGTTAATAAGTTAAAAATTTTAACAAAATAGTTAATTTTTTAACGAAAGAGATCAATTTTCAACTAGGAAGATAATTTTTTGCCAAGAAAAGACGAACTTTTAACCAAATAAATGCATTTTTTTTATTGCAATAAAAATTGTGAACGAAAAAAGTTCACGTAACAAAAAATGTAATTTAGTTTATGTTTCAATTGAAAAATATTGTTGTTTTAAATCATACAAAGTTACATTTAACAACAAAAAACAATTTCACAACAAAATAGTTGAATTTGCAGTCAAGGCAGAAAATTTTCAACAAAAAGGTTGATTTTCAACCATCCAAAAAGATGAATTTTTAATTAAAAGTGTAATAGAGGCAATTCCAACCAAAAAAGATGACTTTTCAGCAAGATTGTTTAATTTTTAACCAAAGAGATGCATTTTTAACAAAATACATGAATTTTCAGCTACAAAAGATCAGTTTTCAACAAAATATGTGCAATTTGAAACGAAAGAGATGAATTTTTAATCAAGAAGATTAATTCTTGACAAAAAAAGTCGAATTTTAAACAAAATATATGAGTTTTCAACTAAAAATGATCATTTTTAAACCAAAAATGTCATAGTAAAATTTTCAACCAAAAATGTCATAGTAAAATTTTCAACCAAAAATGTCATAGTAAAATTTTCCACCAGAAATGTCATAGTTAAATTTTCAATTTAAAAAATTAATTTTTAACGAAAAAAGGTGAATCCTCTACCAAAAGTGTAATAGTTCATACATTTCAACAGAAAAAAATTAATTTTTAAATCAAAAACAGTTTAATTCAACAAAAACCTAATTTTTAACAAAACAGTTGAATTTTTAATAGAATTAAACCATTTTGTTGCAAAGTCGTTCAATTTCGAGCAAAATAATGAAATTTTTAACCAAATAATATAATTTTTAACCAAAAAGATGAATTTGCAAGTAAAATAATAAGTAGAAAACTGAAATGGTTACATTTCCATTTGAGAAATTATTATAAACTGAAGAGAAGTGAATATTTAACTCTTGAATTATTTCTTTATATCTTTCTAAGTGTTTTTATAGATTTTAAACAATTTTAAATCCCAAGGTGGGAGAAAAATTTCAATTTTCCTATATTGGGCTATAAATTCCAATGGCTATGGGTCACCATTATTTGAATAGTGAAAATGAAAAAACGGGTTTTATAGTTACTCTTACTGAAAAAATGTAACTAGTCACCAATTCGTTACTTACTTACTAAAGTAATTTCGTTACAACTACAGTTACATTTTTAATTATTTATATTCAAATGAAATTAATTCGTATGCAATTTTTACCTATAGACACATATGCAGAAGGTGTTGAAAAGTTAAACTTATTAACTATTAAAGAATATGCTTTCATCACTGATTCCGAAGTGGATTCGGCAGGAAAAGCTGCTTTTTTAACAAACAGAATTAAAGTAACGGAGCCATTTAAAAACATGAAAATGGATGTAGTAATGCAGGTGCCAAAACTTTCAGACACGAATCTTCCGCTTTTATTGGAAAAAAAGGAAGCTGATCCTATGGCAACTACAGGAAAGAGCTTTTATCTTTACATCGCATTGATAATGTGTTGCGTTTTGTAATATTATCGTATTAATGAAGATATTGCCATTATTTTAGACGAGATAGACAGCGACACCTCATCCGCAGATTATCAAGGAAAAGGTAAGATACATTTTAAGATATTTTTCACAGTATTGCTTAAAATTACTGACTACCAGGTTTTACTATTGTTGCAGGCAGTGATGTTGTACCTACTGGGAAACATTTTTCCCAAAACAGATGCGAACCTGAGACGAAAAAAAGAAAAATAGGATGCAATTATAATCCATCCTATAACGAAGCTTCAACATCAAAGAGAATTACGGATGGTAGTTATAATTTTATCCAATGAAAGTGCATTCCTTAAAATAAAAATTTATCCTTTACATTTTGATAATACTCTTGTTCGTATACACAGGTCACTTCAGTGGATATAGTTTAAAGATAAAGCCAATTTCTAATCCAAGAATATCAACTTCTCCAAAGAAAATGAAATCAATGTCTTTAACGCCTGACACAAGTTAGATAACAGAGCAAGTATTAATTGCAAGATCTTATAATACAATATACGCAGTTTAGTTATTTTATTTTACTTTTGTTCAGGTAAGATGATTTTGAAGGAGATTAGGTCCTTGCGAGCCGAAGTAAAAGATATCGCAGAGCAGCAAAAAACCCTACTGTTGATGATGGAAGTTATGAGCGTTGCCAGCTACATTGGAGGATTCACAGCTTTTGATAGTAAACTCAAAACCGACGAAGAGTGTACTCGTCGATTTGTAAGTTTTTCCTTACATTGATTCATTTAATATAAACTTATTCTTTATTTTTACAACAAATATTTTATCATCAATTGCTTTTTCAAATTTGCAGAAGGCTTCTCTGAACTCGTCTTTCAATAAAGACACTGGAGTGCGGAAAGCCCTGAAACTGATCATCCAAAAATATTTCACGAGAGAAATGGTCATGCAGTTCTACGTTGTAAAAAAGGTGGTGGGAAAAGAGGTCTTTAAGGATTTTAACTTTTCTACATGTGTACTAGGTAACAAAATGTCAATTGTACATTTCGAATTATGTTTTATAGTTATGTGCTAATTTTTTACCCTAATTACATTTCAAAATATTTCTTTCTAGATCTTGTTCGAGAAAAATTCAAAACCACAGAAGAAGAAGTACTGTTCCATCTCAGCACCGTGTTCTGGAATGCGAAAGACTGGGACGGTAATCGAAAGCAGAGGTCCAAGTAGTAAACATTTGATAATATTTTCAATGTGTATTTAAAATAAAGCTCAATTCTATTAATTTGGCTTTTTATTTAACAGTGCGGTGATAATTATTTGTAAGCATTTTAATTTCTAATAAAAAAGTAGTTAATGTGGCTAGATTCGGATAATTAATAGGGGCCAGACAGGGCGCAGATCGGGCGTTTGATCGGGCTCCTAGACATGGCTCCACTGTGGCTACGTGTTTCATGATGAGTCTGGCCCTGACTCGATTTCCACATCAGGGCCCGATATGAACGAGTCTGGGCCCGGTCGGGGCCACGGAGAAATTTCTGCACGGGTGCTTATGTGTTTTAATCAATTAACATTTTTTTCAAATCTTAATGTATCTACAAATTTTTTATTTATAATTGAACCGCCGTATGGTAGAAGAGGGTATACAATTTTTGGGTCAGAGAGCAAACGGTCCCTAAAGATGATAAAATTATTATTAAACAAATATTTTTTGATATTATTCATTAAATTCAATTTCCAAAAATTAAAGTTCACAAGAATTTTCAAAAGCGGTGAAACACCATTGCGCTTGGACCAAGACATGTTAAGCCCCCTTCAACTACGTCGCGGTTCAATAATTAGGTTTTTTAATATTGTTAATATTACGCTAATTTCAAATTTTGATCATTTTAAATCTCCGTAAATTTGCGTCATCCCCGGCCATCACGGTGCCTACACGATGTGCGTCGCGTAATATCAACACTGCGTGACTGCATGCGTGACAGCGTAATGCGACGAATTCTGCTCGCACTCTGGTGCTCATCACGTGAATGAGGTACGTGTTGGGAAAATTAATGCATTTTCGCACGCACGACATGCCTCGCATGACGTGCGGGTTACATGCGTCACACGATTGTTATCTGGGTATATACTTCACTTGGAGGTTATGCATCGTGTACATCTCAAGAAAATAAGCAATGTACTAAGTCGAATGCCGTACATGATGCTGCTGTCCGGCATACACCGCTCACTGCCGTATAACCAATCGGAGCAGTGCCTGCCGAGAAACTTATCTGAAGCTTTTTAGAGCCTGAGAATCTTTAGTGAATATTCTGATATTTCTATCGGTAGGGAATTGCATTTCAAGCGGTCATGCCATCCTCCGATAAATCTGGTAATATCTGAATAATTATCTAGTAATATTGAACATGAGAAGAAAATTACTAAAAGATTACTAAAATATTAGTAGATTTATCAGTGGTTGGAATGATGCTTTCAAATGCATGCGTACGCGCATGCATGCATGCAGAGGTGTAAAAGCACCCTCAGTCATATAGTAAATTTTGAAGCATGCTGACGACTGGCCAGGTCAGAACCCAGAGACGTAGAATCATATTAGATACTGTGCAAGGGTTCCACATCTTTTTAAGGGTTATACATCTTGTATTAGGGAGTTTTTGGATATCGCTCCGTAGCTTACGGTAAACGCTAAATGATACGCTAAGGAACGTCGGATAGCGGAAAACCGTAACGCTAAACTCGCAGAGCATGCGCAGAAATGTCATCATGTGACTTTAGCGTTCACCGTAAGCTACGGAACGATATGCAAAAACTCCCTATTTACGCCTACGGGCTCCGAACTAGCCGGCAGCGCTCCCAATTCTTCTCCTAAACTGCACTGCGCATGTGTAGCCTTGGCAGGCTCATTGTCAGTAAATGGCGTGCTTTTACTTCCTCATAGAGCAGGGTTTGGCAGCGAGGGAAAATTTGTCGAGTCCAGCTCTTTTAACACGTGTTTCGTCTCCACCACTCCGCCTCCTCTCTCAGCTGAAAGAGTTAGACGAAAGTTTTCCGTGCTGAGTAAGGAGGCGTAGTGGTAGAAACGAGACATGAGTCTAATACAATGTTCTTAGCAATTGTCCGGATGTGTGTGTGTGTGTGTGTGTGAGCGCATGTCATACTTTTTTGTCAACACAATAACTATGAGGAAGCAAATACATTTGCTTACAGGAAGCAAAATGCTCGTGAAATGAGCACCATATAAATATAGATAAAAATAAAGTGGAAACCCTCGAGATCGAACTCACAGCTAGTTTTGAAATGATTAAATGTGAAAATCAATTTTTAATAAAAAAATAACTATTGTAGAATTAATGAAATCAATTTTCAGATCACAAGATAGTCTTTTATGGTGCAATGTAAATTAATTATTTGAGTTTACTCTATACAAATAAATGGGGTTGTTGCATATTTTCAAATATTTTTTTCAGAGTGAAGGATATTTCACACGATTGCAGATCTGCAACTTGCGGACTTGCACAAGTCATGACTAGTGACAATAGAGATTTTTCCGTTGGCGGAAAAATCTCAGAATGGCGGCAATTTTAATGTTCGATTTTTTTTTAAATAGAAAATTTAATGGGTTTCAAATGATAGCCAAATGTATTGAGCTGATGAGAATGATAGAAGAATAACGGCGATGCATTAAATAGATTTTTCAATGATTTTATGAAATGAAAAAAGCACATGCAAATCAGCTGATGCCTCTCCAAGTTATGTGTGTCTGAATTTCGGGTTTGTCGTGTTTTGTATGGCTTTTTCAATAAAATAATATTTTTGTGCACAGGAGGTAAGTTTTTTTTTACATTTATTAATATGATAATATTATGGTTTTGCAAACAATAGCCTGTTTAAGTTTTGCGATATTCCATGTTTTCTTGTAACGCATCCATCCCTGAAGAAGAACCCAATAAAATCAAGTAGACGTCAATTATGGGGTTTTATCTCTTATTTTATAATACTAGATGCAAGCATGTTGATTATCATTTTTCTCAAGCAACTATAGAAGGTATGTTTGGGTTTACTCGTATATGTTAGCTACGCTGCCAAAAAGACAAGTGGAAGTTTTAAAGAATTCATAATATTTGTTTGTACTTTATAGTTATATATTCTAAGCAACTGATTTGCGTATTTAATTATTTTAGGTAAGCGCGCGATCAACATCCATTGAGACTGCGGGTGCTATACAAAACACGCCAAACCCGAAATTCATGGACACAGAACTTGGAGAGGCTTTAGCTGATTTGCATGTGCTTGTTTCTTTTCATCAAATCATTGAAAAATCTATTTATTGCTTCGCCGTTATTCTTCTATGATTATCATTAGCTCAATACATTTGCCTATCATTTGAAACCCATTAAATTTTCTATTAAAAAAAAAAATCGCACATTCAAATTACCGCCATTCTGAGATTTTTCCGCTGACGGAAAAATCTCTAATGTCACTACTCATGACTAGTGCAAGTCCGCAAGTTGCAGATCTGCAATCGTGTGAAATATCCCTCACTCTGAGAAAATATTTGAAAATATCCAACAACCTCATTTATTTGTAAAGAGTAAAATCAAATAATTAATTTACATTTCACTCTAAAAGACTATTTTGTGATCTGAAAATTAATTTCAATAATTCTACAATGGTTATTTTTTTAAATCAAAAATTGATTTTCATACTTAGTCATTTCAAAACTAGCTGTGAATTCGATCTTGAGTGTTTCCACATTATTTGTATTTATATTTATATGGTGCTCATTTTACCGGCACTTTGCTTTCTGTAAGCAAATGTATTTGCTTCCTCTACGAGGAAGCACTTGTGGGTTTTTAAATAATGGACAAACTAAAGTTTTCATTTTGATCAATTTAAGAATAGGAATTTACAAAAAATACAAAACTACAGAATAATCCCTTTTTCAGCTTTATGCTAAGTTAATTTAAGTTAAGAGTTAAGTTTCCAATTAAAAGATTAACTTTCAAACAAGAGGTTGAATTTTTAAACAAAAAGTATTTAAATTTTTTAATAAAAAACAGTAGAATTCAACGAAAACAAACGAATTTTTTATTAAAATTCAAAATCAATATTGAATCGTGTTAATGAAAAAAATGTCACTATAAAAAACCGTTTTCCAAATATTATGCATTACCATAGCTTCCTTACTGTTGAATGAAATGTATCAATATTATGATTCAATCGATTCGTCTCGTATCAACACATCTTTTCTAATTTCACGTCAACTTTAAATTACGAGAATAAGAAAATTTTTACTATAAAAATAGATTTTTAATATAATATAAATGACCATAACTTTCTTACTCTTGAATAAAATTTTATAATATTATAAGTCAATCGATTCGTCTCGAACCAAGGAATCTTTTTTATTCTTGCATCAACTTTAAATTATGTTAATGAAAAAAGTTTTACTAAAAAAGACCTTTCTTTTGTGGGTGATTTTGAAACCAATCTATTTAGATTCTTAAATTTTCCAATTAGGAAAAGAAAACAATCCAAAATAATTAAATGCATTTCTAAAAATTGCTAAAATTGAAAACATTTTTTTGAAAAAAATAAAATAAAAAGAAAGAAAGACTTCTTTCAAGAAAATTTAGGTGAAATATGTAAACTCAATTAAAATGAATTTCAAATTATTCATGAGTTTAGTGTCTCCATGTAAAAAATTTGCAATTAAGATTGAAAAGAAACCCATTTTATCATGAATAATTTTTGCAAAATAAGCAAGAAAAAGATTCACCATAAAAAAATAAACTTCCAAACAATCTCACTTTTCGGCTCATTAGAGACAAGAATAACACAATGAAAAAAGAGGGAGAAAAAGGGAAAAAGTCAATCAAAAACCAAACTCTCACTTTTTCCTTTATGCGTCCTTTTTATACTACGGGGGACCAACATGTTTCGAAGCCAATTTAGACCTCCTCATCAGTGATAATTTACAGGGAATAACTAAAGGGATGAAAAAAATATATTTCTGTAAAGAAAATATTTTAATCTGTATTAATTAAAAATTGGTTGAGTTTAATGTAATCAAATAGATTTATTAAGAAATTGATTGTTGAATAAAAAAGAATTCTTTCTATTATCTAGTCAAAGAAAATTACTTTAACCAATTAATTACTCTATCCCATACCTTGTTATATCTTAAGATGTCCCTTTTTAAATTAATAGCCTTGTTACCTTCTCTATTTATAAAGAACATCTCCATTAATTCTCTCTTTTTCTGATTTTCTTCATGATAAAGAATTTTAATATAATTCCAATTGATCTAGGACTTCTGTGAAAATTATTTTCATGTTCATTTTTCCTAAGTCTAAGTGCCCTTTGTGTTTGCCCTATATAAATTTTATTGCAATCTTTACAATTGACTTTGTAAATTACACATTTTTGGTCTAGCATTTCATATCTATTCTTTCCCAATTTTACAATCATATTGCTCTTAAAAGGAACTCTATAAATAATATGTGAACCTAATTTTCCCAACTTTGATTTCAAAATCTTCGAGTGGCGGTTCCCGGAGTTTTTTTATATTTGCACACACTATTGCACAACCACCAAAAAACCACGTAGCACAAAATGATGCGAAAATATACAAATAAGTGAAAACAATGCGACTTGCGAGCTCGGTGGAATTCGCGCACTGGATATTTGCCGGCATGCGCGCGCATTCCTCGAGAAATGGTTCCCGCGAATTTTAAAAAACTACAATTTTCAAAGAAATCTGTATTTGAGTAGACCAATTAATTTTTTGTAATATGTTGATATGACGATCTTCATTAATCTTTTTTCATAATATTCAATACATTCAGGATGGCCTGGAAACATGGAGCAGACAAATCATTTCTTTAACAAGGTTGTGTATAAATACATGTACCGACAAAAAAAATGCGCGATATCATTAAAAAAATTACAAAAATTTCGTTATATTTCAAAAATGAATTTTGCACACAAAAAATAAAGATAGCATTCGTAATTTTGGAAATTTGGGATATTTTGCAAATTTTTCGAAACAACGTGGATTTCTCAAAAATTTTGGATACTTTATATTTTTGTAGATTTCCAGAAAATAAACGAGACTAAAATTTTTCAATTTTTCAATATTTCCAAAATTTCCAAACATCCACAAAATTGAAAAAAATGCCATATTGTTTTGAAAATGGTTTATATAACTTTTCAATAACATTTAATTTTATTAGTAATAATTATAAAAAAATTAAATGTTATTAGAAAGAATTCTGCCCTCATAGTGACTGCAGACTCTGGGTGTCTTCGACATTATCAGCATCAGAAAGAAAATCGCATGCTTCTTCACCACCACCACTACCAAAGCCAAAGCTATAATCGCTACCATCATCAGTACCACTGCCAGCAGATCCTCATCCATATCACAGTGTCAGGCAGAAACGTCCTTCATCTCCACTTCCCACCTCATCAGTTTACGCGAAGCGAAATATAAAACATTCGCATTCCTCTCTACCGCCACCAACTCCAAAACAGTTAGCGATATCGTCACAGCGCTCGGTATTGCATGCAGATTTAAGATTGCCATGCATTTGCCATGCATTTCTAGGTGAAAAATATATTGGCCTTTCAACTAAGTAACATGTCACACGTGCATTTCCACGAGAATAATAGATGGACTAAATTGGCTAAGCGACATTTTAAACGTGGATTTGCAAGTGCATTTCCACGTAAACAATATATTGGACTACTTTCAACTAAGTGACATTTTACACCTGTAGTTTCTCGTGGATTTATACGTCAAAAAATCAGAAAATATAATTTCAAACAACTAGACTCTTTTTTACAAATGATTTTTTAAAATTTTTCTTATAATTTTTTAAAAAGCTATCGAATAAAGCTATGTTGCTGAAATTGTTGATGGATAGATAAAGTGGGAAATCCCTACTACGGAAAGAATGTAGTTCTCTAAAGTTGTTTCTCAATAAAAGAGAAAGAAAACAAATAAATTTTTTTCGTATCATTCTATGTTACCTTGTACGTGCACTTGTACCAGATTAGCATAAAAGGAACACGATGCGAAAAATTAGTACTATAACAATAGTTTTTCATAGTGTGTTACTATTAGGCTTATATTGCGCAAGTCTAGTTGATCAAGGCGCCAACATTCGGTACACATACCGACACTGCATGATGATAGAAGAATGATACAACCTTTTATTTCATGAATGCGCATACAATCATGTCGGGTTCCATGTACTCAGGCGATTTAGTGATAAGTCAAATTAAAATATGGTTATAAAACAGAGTTTAAATTCAAAAGAATAAAAAAATATATCATTTGAATTTAGAAAAAGCAACATTATGAATTAATCTGAAATTTAAATAACCAGATATACTTTAAATCATTTTTATGTCGATAAAGTTTCATTTAACCGTTTCTCATGGGAAACGACTTCGTTTCTCACTAGAAACAGTCAAGACATACATGCGTGTGTCTCACCTGTTTGCATGCTAAATTCCATAGATTTAGGTGAATTACTAATCAAACACATACAAAAAATGGTTAAAAAAGAGAATTTAAATGTTGAAAAAGCGCATATGATCGTTACCTATTCAGTTACAATTCGATCAGTGACAATCTTCTAATAATATTTATTTTATGTAGCTTTCATTCCTCACTGCCTTTAGTTCTAGGAGTGAAGTATAGTCCAACTGCATTATCATTATCACCATCATCTGATAGACTGTTTTTAAAGAAAGAAGGAATGCTACACATTAATGCTGTTGCAAATCAGCGCATCAGAATGATCCTCGTTTTGAACTAAAAAAGCTTGATCTTCCTTTACCTCAACTTGAGATCAAGAGGCGAACAATAAAACAGATTTTACAGGTGAAAGTCTGCTATATTACAATTTCTTTTAAAACATAGCTGAATTCATACTTTTTCTAACTCTGTCATTATTTATAGATTCCAACAGGCACAGCATACGATCCACTACAACCAGGTTATTTGGAAAGGGCACATGTTCCTCCAATTACGACACAATCTCAATTTTCCCTATCACATTCAATAGATGCAACCCTGTTGCAATTACTTTTGCTGTCACAACCACCTCCGCCTTCCGAGCCTCAATACTTACCATCTTCACCAACATCACCATATTTATCAATAACATTATCCTCACCTAAGCCGTCAACTTCTGGAAAATAAATTTAAAAAAAGAACAGGAACGACGTAATCTTAAATGATTTAAGAGTTTATATTTAAAACTGTATTGTAAGTTTTAAAAATAAAAACATTAATGTTCTTATTTCTTAATTTCCCTGGCGGACCGGCCGAACGCAAGCATTACGCTACAGCGTAATGCTAAAGTAATGCTAAAGTAAGATGGCATTACAAATATTAAAAGAGGCAAAATAAATATGTAAACTGTTGAAATTATAATGATATGTTAAAATTCACTTTAAATGGTCATCCCATACTTGCAACAAGTTGCTTTTTTAGCGTTAAAAAATAATAAAACAAAGTGGCTGTCATTGAAGTCAGGCCCCTGCATGTTGGCAACCTGTTTGAAGCCGCCGTTAGCAGACTGCAATGACAGCCACATTATTTTTTCATTTTTGAACGCTGAAAAGAACGAGAAAAGACATCGAAGTATCCCTCATCATTGGTAAGACGTTTCGTTCCTTCCAAGGTGTCGAGCAGATGGCATTGCTCATTACTGCTGTACCAGTAACAGCTGTTACTCAATCAGGTCTTGTCAGTCTTCCATACATTTGCAGTCAACTCTTGCTGGGTAGTATACATAAATCTTGATGCTGGACAGCAATTCAAATTTCATCACTGTTGTTGAATGATGATGAGACATAAGGCTGATGTGCATGAATCTCATAATTAGCTATGGATTCATCGAATCTCACTGGTGTTTGAATGTTTAGTATTTCTTCCATTTTTGTTACAACAGAAGGAGATGATAAATATCTTGAATGGACGTTTCAGTTTCTTTTTCCACGAGGTTTGATCTTTAGACCAAGCTGTGTTAGAAAGAGCACGTTCTAAGGTGTTAGCGCTTTGCATGCTGCATAAGAACTGGCTTGTGTTTGGCATGTTGACGCTCTTATATTGACTTCTTTGCGATTATACACGATGCCCATAATGATGATTTGACATGTAGTCGTATTGTTATGACCTCTCCTCGGAAATTCGCCAAGTCTCCGTCCTGATCTAATATACGGAGCTGAATTTGATGTATTGTCTTCACGGCGACTGGAAGGTAAATGACGTGTGATGGTACTTCAACAATCTTATATCCTTGTGGTACAACAGGAAAGAATTCATGAATCGTGTGCACTTTACGATCGTTGATGTAAGCTCCAGTAGTGATACTACACTCAATTCGCAGAGCATTCACTTTGAGAATAGCCAAAGTTAGATCAGAAGTATGAGTCTTATTGGCTTTGAGAATATGAGTTGTGAATCCGAACAAACGTCCAATAGAATCGTGTGGTTGAAAGATCACTTCACGATCACAGTTTATCTCGCTGCGCAATGTGTTATTATTTGGATTGATGTTTATTGTAATGCCATCAATTGCTAGAGCCTTATGGACATGACTGTCAATGTCTTCAATCTCACAGACGCCAGTAGATATGGTCACCACTCGATCACCGATATAGATTTTATTCTTCCCAGTGTCAACGTTAGGAATCGCATTGAATGTGAGCATTTCAGCGATTCCAAGTGCATAGTTCTTATGAGGAGAGAGTTCAATTGGTGGAAAATACTCTGAGTCTAGCACCGAAGAGTTTTCTGTTATCGTGAGAGTAAATGATTCATCTATGATGGTGTTCTTCTCTATACTGATTCTAGTCAGTTCATCCCACACTCTTATATAGACAGTATTTATCCTTTATATGCAGTTTTCCAGATATAAATTTTAAGCACAAGTTTCCAAATTCAACACTGTCATCATTCTGATATCTGTCATGATTGTATTTTGTCAAGCTACCAACACCTAGGTAATCTACAATATCCGAAGGTGGACGCAGATTACCGAAACCGTCAAAGTATATGACATTATCACCGATCTTTCTATAACTTACCCAGTGGGTACTAGGGCCGTAACTATCATCAAGGTTAACAATAGCTGACTCAATTTGACGAGGTACCTTTACTGGTAGTTTATTGCGCTTTATACTCCTTGAAAATGTGAAATCTTTAGAGTTTTCGCATACTTGAAAAGATCGGTATCAGTGAGTGCATGGTGAAGTAGCTTCACTACAAGTTTTTTTGATGCTGGTCTTAGACGAAGTCCCTGTCCTTTTCGGTGAGGTTTCATATGAAGACCTAACCCTTTTCTGTAGGGTTTTAGGTGTAAAATTTTCCTAGAGCAATAGCTCCCATTGTATTGTTATGACGTTGAGCTTCTACCAGCTGGTTTTTGGCTCTGCTAGCATCGTTGACTGCCTAAGCCACACCTGCTGCTCCACCAGTATGAGCTCCAAGTGCACTGGGTCTGGCAAAATTGGAATCAGTGGCAAAACACCACCAACTTTCGAAGGTGTTGGCAAGACACGTGGATTTTGCACTTTATGTTTATCGCCTACGCTTTTGACAGCTTCCTGTGCACCTCTGATTGCTGACTTGATAGCCACTTTTGCATCACGACTTTGATTCATTGCTTCCTTAGATGCATTCACAACCTTTTTAAATGCTATTAGCTTATTTTTTTAAAGCTAGTTTCCTCTTTGATTTGGGTTTCCTCTTTGACATATGTTCCTTCCTTAATCCCATACCGATTTTTGCTTTGACATTCATCACGTTAGTTATTGTCAGTGCTGCCGCTTTCTCGTCAATCCCAGCGTCTTTAGCAAAAACACGCTGCCAGGCTTTACTGGCTAGTAAACGATCTGCAGCCTTTCTTGTTCCAACATTTTCACGATTTTGGGAATATGCAATGTCGTGTTCTTTGCACGCTGCGTCTAAAGGATTGATACCAGGATAACCTCTAGCAAGTCTTTTGGCTAGGTTAGTACCTGGACCACAGTACTGGTAGCTAGGTAAGTGCACCTCAAACGGCAAGTTGTTGATGACTTTTTTGACCAATACTTTACCTCGATGATGACGACGTGACACTTTGTTCCCTTTACGGTGCACAATCATTCTTCACTGAGCAAAGGTTAGCACGCAACTGATGTAAAAGCTATATAAGGGCTGTATTTATAACTTTTACAACAATCGAGTTCAAGATGCGCTTCAAGAGACAACCCGTTAATCTTCCGATTGGCAACTTTGACACTCTAGTCCAATCAGAGAAGAAGAGGGTGAAACGTCATGACAGCCTACTACCAGATAGTATTTGCGCAGTATTTTGTGGACCATCAAATTGTGGCAAGGCAAATATATTACTTACCCTAATCCTACATCCAAACGGATTAAAATTGTACAATGTCTACATATACTCGAAATCCCTCAAACAACCAAAATACAAATTCTTTGAAAGGGTGTTAAACAATGCAGACGGTGTTGAATATTTTCCTTTCAGTGAGCATGAATAAGTAATAAAACCAAGTGAGGCTCGAACAAACTCTATAATTGTCTTTTATGTTGTGGCCTGTGGGAAACATGATAAGATTAGAGCCTTTTTCTGTATGGATAGACACGCTCATGTTTACAGTTTTTATTTATGTCAAACTCACTTTCGAATTCCTAAACATCTACTTCGAGATAATGTAAACCTGTGGATACTTTTCAAGCAGTATGAAAAAAACTTGAGACATGTGTATGACGATCAAGTCAACACTGACATTAGTTGTTCTCGATTTCGGGACTTATGTTCAGCATGTTGGAATACTGAAAAGTATGGATTTGTTGTTATTGATAAGGATAACGATTTCGACAAGGGAAGATACAGAAAAGGATTTGACTGTTTCATCTTTCTATAAATACAAGTTATGTAGTGGAAAATATCTTCATGCCACTGCAGAAACTAGTTGACATATCTAATCCTTCAATTAAGAAGGAAGTTGAAAAAAAAGAGCCTGTCACAAAAAAATATGAGGAGAAGGAGGATGAGAATGCTTTCTTTATGACTGCTGATGCTGAAGAAGAGCAAGATACAACTATGCTTGAAGAAGATGCTACAACTGAGCCTGCTGATAGTTATGAGCATTTGAGAAACAAGTTTCTCCGAATGCTGTAACAAAATAGAAAGCAGTATTTAGATATGGTTTATGGTGTGCGTAAGCTCAGTGATGGCAGCCTTATGATTGGTGATAAATCTATTAGTTTTGAAGGACAATATATTCACGTTGATGGTAAATAGTGTCTGAAAACAATTCGTCTGTTCGAACTGCTGTTCACAAAAGCTCCCAAAGAGTCAGCTATAAGCAGTAATGATCTGAACAATTATAAGGAAATATTGATTGCTACAAATGCACACAAGAAGCGGTACAGCCCAACTGAACCTATTCGTACCACCCGAGACATCAAGTTTAAAAACTTTATTGTAAAAATGTTCAGCGTATCACGCAGACGATCCTCAACTAGTGGCGGTTCCCTACCACGGTATATGACAGCAAGAAAAGATGTAAAGACTGACTATGTCTACTGGGACGATCCTAAAGAACTAGTTGATCGTCTTCGTCTACTCCAATCGTCTCAGGCAGCTGGCAATCTGAGTCACAACAATGAAATTATATCAATCATTGAGGAATCGCGGGAAGCTGAAATCATATATTAAAAGTGTAATCATAACGCTATCGTTAGTAGCATGATGAGTATCGACGTGTTTGGATGTCACCTGGATCGAATCGCTGCAGCAAGCCGTAGGCCTCCTGGTGTTGGATGCAAGATCACCTTCCATAGGCAGTACGACGTAGATGGCAAGAGAATTTGTAACGTTAGTGAGGCCAAAGAACAATACGACGCAGTCAATTTGCGAGTTGTACAGCGCATTGTACAAAACAATATACGTACAGTGTATCAAGTCACGTCATCTATGCGAACAGAGATTGACAATAATAATTTCATGATACGTATACTCGAAGGAACAGTCAATGAGAAACTGAAAAACCTGAAGATTGACACCCAAAAAGATTTGTTAGTCCATAACACTGAACGCATTGCTCAGTTGGAAGCTCGATCAAATGCAATCGAGAATGAACAACGAGAAATTGACATTAGTCACAGAACTGCATAAACCTGCTAGAAAGAATTATCCACGTCGTCACGTGCAAATGCGTGGTATAGACGAGACGTGGCAGGCAGATTTGGTTGACATGCTACCCTATTCCCGTGAGAATAATGTCTACAAGTATTTACTCAACGTTATAGATATTTTTACCAAGTATACCTGGACGGTTCCTGTTAAAAGCAAGAGTGGGCAAAGATGAAGGCAAAGAATTTTATAATTCACATTTTAAAAATCTCATGCAATGATACGACATCAATCTCTACTCAACGCATAGCAATCTAAAAGCGCCAATCTGTGAAAGATTTAACTGCACGCTCAAGAATGAGATGTGGCCACAATTTAGCTTGAGAGGTAGCTATAAGTGGATAGACATTTTGCCTACTCTCTTCTCCAAGTACAACAATACCAAACATCGATCAATCGGTATAAAGCAAAAAGATGTCACTACCGAGGATGAAGAGAAGCTGATTCAACGCATAAAAAAACTGCGAAATATACCGAGGAGAAGGCCCAGGTTCAAAGTTGGTGAAAAAGTTCGAATCAGCAAGCATAAGCATGTTTTTGAGAAAGGATACACTCCTAACTGGACAACAGAGTTATTCACTGTGGATCGGGTGATGTTGACAAATCCAGTGACGTACAAGCTCAAGGGCTATCAGAATAAACCCATCGCTGATGGATTCTATGAACAAGAACTTCTTAAGGTAAAACATGCAGACATATACCTTGTAGAAAAGGTGATCAAGAAACGTGGCAACCAAGTCTTTGTGAAGTGGTTAGGTTTTGATAGTTCTCATAACAGCTGGATAGACTAATCAGATATGTAATCAACACTGTGCAATGTTGAATCAACTATATGCAATGTTGAATCAACGTTGAATCAATGCTGAAGCAACGATGAATCAATGTTGAATCAACGATGAATCAATGTTGAACCAAAGTTGAATCAATGATGATTGAACGTTAAACTGAATTATAAGATTCATAATACTAAGTCTACGCTTGTACTGACTAGATGTATAGAATATGCTTGTACTAACTAGATGTATGGTTTTTGATGAATAAAAAAGCTATTTCTATACACAGATCTTGTTTTTTATTCAATAGGACCCTTATACCTACTATTCACAATTATTTACAAACTTAAACCTAATCTTTTACAAGAAGATCTAGCAATTCTTCGTCACTATCACTTAAAACATCATCGACATCCATTGCATTGATTCTAAAATGCCCCCATGCGAGGGTATCTGTACTGTTTGGGAGTAGGTATCGCTTATCGTCATAAGGACTTGGTGTAACTTTTTTTTGTTCAATCGTTTCGACGTTGTGTAGCCTTGACCTGATCACATATTGTGTTCTGGATTGGATACTCAAATTTCGCAAGCATTCGATGTAATCGTCGAAGGTTATACTTTACATTCGTCTTTTATCAAACCTAAAACTTTCTTTTTTCCTTGTGGCATTCCGAAAACATTGTCTCGAGGGTAATCTGATATGTCATCACGAGTTTCACGTTTACATGCTTTCGTACATTCGACATTGTAATTTGTAATTGATTAAAATGTTCCTAGGGCTAAGTATCCCTCTGAGGAAGAGAAATTATATGATACATATTTACCTAAATCTAAGGTCCTTAAACGTAGGCTGACAACATGAAAGAAAAAAAAAATTAATAAACGAAAGGAGTAGTGAGTAATAAACTCAGAAATTGAAGAAACCAACCAAAAATATAAATAATAGCTTAATTCCACACAAATGTACTAAATCTATCAAAATCTACTTAAGGTTAAGTGACAATTTGTAACCAAGAAATTAATCAAACACAGTAACTTGACAATTTACATCATAGTGAAATAGCAATAGGAGCAAAAGTAACCGGCCAAAAGTGTATAGAATGTTCGGAAAACCACTACCAATGTGTAATTTCTAATAGTGAGTTCGTATTATCTAATACAAATTTTAAGAAACTCTTCCTAAAGTGTTACTGTGAGGGAACCTCTCTAATACAGGGCAGAAGTTTACTCCACAGGCGGGCACCCCTAATCATGAACGACCTCTGCATTTTGCAAGTTCTATGAGCTGGAATTTTTAGGAGTAAACCTCTATCACGAAGTCTTTCCTGGTTAGGATTTCTATAAACAAAGGTGAATAATTCAAATATGTATTGAGGGGTCTCATCTGCGAATAAGAAGTATAATAAGTTACCCATAAAGAATTGCCTTCTTTTAGCCACTGTCAATAACCCAGCTCTTTGACGATATGAAGACATGTGTTCACTTTTAGGTAAATTATAAATTAAAAGTATACATGCATTCAGGGCTCGGTCTAATTTTTTGCTCAAGTTATCCGTGATGTCATCGAATGCAATGCAATCATAATCAAAAAACGGTAAAATTAAGATTCTTACTAATAGAATCCTGGTTGAAGTAGAAAGGGAGTCTTCCTTTTTATTTAGCTGCTGTAAAATTCTAAAGGTGTCTCTCGATATGGTCATTACGTGTTCCTTCCTAAACAGGGTTTGGTTCTTTAGAAATCCTAAATCTTTGACCATATCAAGGAAGATAATCGACGCGTTGCCGATCCTAAGAGGTGGGTATGAATGTAGCACTTCCAGAGAAGGGGAGGCAGACGGCCCAATGACAATCGCGTGGGTTATCATAAGATTAAGCATGAGCCCGTTCACCACAGCTCAATGTGCCACGAAGTCTATATCGATCTGAACCTTGCCCAGCATATTTTCGAGATCGGGAGGCGGACCTGATAGGTAAAGCTTGATATCATCTGCATATTTATGATATCTGCAGAATTGCGACCCACCACCTAGATCAGATGTGTGAATATTGAAAAGAGTAGGAGCAAGAGAAGACCCCTGGGGAACACCCCTCTTAACCTTAACCCAGTTAGATAAGTCACCCATACTAGTCCGGATCCGTTCATACCTATTGCTAAGGTAAGACTCAAACCATTTAATAACTGGATTAGATAATTTAAAAGACTTCAATTTTCGAAGTAAAAGGGTATGGTTTACCGAGTAGAATGCCTTAGAGAAATCAAATATTACCACCACTGTGACTTCCTTTCTATCCATTGCCAATTCAATATCGATGGTGAATTTAAGCGACACTGTTAAGGTGCTGAGCTTAGCTCTAAAACTAGATTGCAAAGGGTCCATTAATTTATTCGTATCTGGAAAATCTGTCAGCTGGCGATGAACAATCCGTTCAAGCGGCTTAGACAAAGCGTTTAAAATAGAGATAGGACAGAAGTCATTGGGTGAAGAAGGCCTTGAGATCTTTGGAACAGGGCGGATGACTGCCATTTTCCAGTTATCTGGAAAAATTCTACTCTGTAGCGAAAAGTTGTAAATTTGCCACAGAATCGGAAAAATAACAGGCAGGGCAAGTCTGATCATGTTAATAGAAATACCATCTGGGCCAATAGCATTTGAGCGGATTCCAGAAATTGTGTCCAATAAGAACACCGGGGAGATATCTAAGAAGAAGTTACTGTCATCAAAAGGATCTCCGCGCGGGGATAGAGTTGGAGTCAATATAAGAGGCTGATTAGGTGGTGTAAACGCCCGCTGGAAATCCGAAGACATGAAGTCCACATCGAGGTCTTCACGCTCAGGCGGAATTAAGACACAAATGTCGCAGTAAATGCCAAACATCATTCTTTTTGTTTTTATTTCTGGTGGCGTTGAAATTAAATTGGTTATGTGAGTCTCTAATTTTTGTTTTTACTAGGTTACGAAGTTTAAGGAATTATTTTTGAATAAGGGGATTTTTAGTTCTGTGAGCTAACCTGCGTTTTGAGACCCGAGCCCTCATTAAAACTCTAATTTCTGTTGTTAGCCATGGTGCAGCTTCTTTGCGTTACAGGATAATTGGTATTCAATATTGATCAGATCATGATTGGAAAGCAAGGGGATGGGGTGCTGCGCATAAGCAGTTACTTTGTCTAAATCGTCTACTATTATAAGGTCAATTAGCGTTAGATTCTTAGATGTATTTAGATTCGTATTTAAATCTCCCATTAAAATGATGTTATCGTAATTAGGAGCAAGTGCAAAAATATCTGACTCCAATTCCTTGTCATAATTAGCAGTAGGGGGTTTGTAAATCACCTCTACTAACAATTGATCTTCTCCGTCTGAAACTGCAAGAAATAGATAATCAGTTATCGGATGATTAGCTTCAGGACTGGGCCCAACCTGTTAAGTAAAGACACATCCCACCTCCTCTTCTCACCTCTCTATCCTGACGAAGTAAACAATAATTCTCTATCGCAACGGCACTAGAGGGGGTATCAGGTTTCAACCAAGTCTCTGAGAC
>JAABKJ010005814.1:0-22624 GCA_011634705.1 Andricus grossulariae | reverse complement strand
CGGAACATCAGAGATACAAACATTGTCAAAAATGTAAGCTTTTGTGATTTTTGTAAAATAATCATAGTTTCAACTATGATTAACCAAATAAACTAATTGTAATTGTAAGTATACTAATGATAAATTTTAATTATCGAGAATTTAGTATTCTGTCATGCCCAGGAGAAAAAAGAATATTCAATTGAATATGTAAGCTTTACTTCAAAAAGAAAATTTGTCCTTATTTTGGGAAATCCATGCAGTTAAATACTGTTGATTTTTTCCTATCTACTGAGGGGTGGTTTCCCCTATGCCAGGAGATTTCGAAGATTTCAAACATTCTGAGAGAATTCCAGGGAATTACAATTTTTTGAGGAATTTAATAGTTCCAAAGCTTTTTAAAAATTTCATAAGATTACATGGGTTTTTGAGAGATAACGTAGTTTTTCGACAGATTTTTTAGGATATTGATGAATTTTAAGGAATTAGGAACAATTTTCATAGATTACAAATGATCTTACGGGATTTCAAGGAATTTTAAGTGATTGTCAAAGTTTTGTAATGAAGTCAAAGGATTTTAAAGGATTTCAAGAGATACCGAAGTATCGGAGGTAAAATAAGAATGGATTTCATAAGATTTCAAACAATTCCACGGGATTTAAATAATGTGTGAAGATTTTATAGGATTTCAAGGTTTTTTTTTTCGAATGCTCAGAGATTTTATGAGATTTAACCCCTTCGTTGGCATTGACTCAAGATGCGTCAATCTTCTTTTTTCCTATTCAACTTACTCGGATTTTGCATTCAAGTCTTGCTCGGGGGTCTTTGGGGACGCTGAATCCGAATCTGAAGTCCAAATTCGAAAATTCAAAATGGCGGATCCAATATGGCGGACGAAAATACAAAAACGGCTCGATTTGAATAAATCTCTGTACTTACGGGTTTCTGTGATCGCTGAATCCGTATCTGAAGTCAAAATTCAAAAATTCAAAATGGCGGATCCAATATGGCGGACGAAAATACAGAAAACTGCTCGATTTTGATTAATCTCGGTACTCACGGTTTTTGGAGTTGCTGAATCCGAATCTGAAGTCAAAGTTCGAAAATTCGAAATGGCTCATCCAATGTGGCGGACGAAAATACAAAAAAACGCTCGATTTAGATAAATCTTGGAACTTATATATTATTTAGGTCGTTAATTACGAATCTGAATTAAAAATGGGAAAATTCGAAATGAACAGATTAAACCATAAAAAAGTAGATCCTACTGTTGGATCTACAGTAGGATCTACTTTTTTATGGTTTAGTCTGTTGATTTTGAATTTTCCCATTTTTATTTCAGATTCGTAATTAGCGACCTGAATAATATATAAGTACCGAGATTGATCAAAATCGAGCGGTTTTTTGTATTTTCTTCCGCCATGTTGAATTTTCAAATTCTGACTTCAGATTCTAATTCAGCGACCCCAAAACCCCTTAAGCATCAAAATTCATCCAAATTGAGCCGTTTTTTGTATTTTTGCCCGCCATTTTAAGTTTTTGAATTTGACTTCAGATTCGGTTTCAGCGACCCCAAAAACCCATATGTACCAAGAGTCCAAGAGTTTCTCTGCCAACGAAGGGGTTAAAAGTGTTTAGATTATTTCACAGTATTTTAACGGACTTCAAGAGTTACCGAAGTATTTGCCCGAATTTTGAAGGATGTCAGGGAAATTCGAAGATTTCAAGCTGTTTTAATGGATTTCATAAGAATTCAAAAGATTTCACGGGATTCAAATGATTTGCAATAGGGTTTTAAGGAACTTTAACGGATTTCCAGAGATTTTAAGAGAGTTAAAGGTGTTAAGATGATTTCACGGGATTTTAAAGTATTTCAAGAGATATCGAAGTATTTACCCGAATTTGGAAGGAAATCAGGGGATGTCGAAGATTTCAAGCAATTCGAATGGATTTTATGAGATTTCAAATGATTTGCAAAGAATTCAAAGAATTTTAAAGTATTTCAACGGTATTTAAGAGATTCGAAGGGGGATGATTTCACGGAATTCAAAAGTATTTTGAGAGATTTCAAAGGAGTTACAAAATTTTTGCGGAATTTAACGAGATTTCCGAAGTTTTTTAGATTCCATGAGATTTCGCGAGGTTTTGAGAGATACCGAAGGTTTTCGATATATACCGAAATAGCGAATTTTTTCCGAATTTTGAAGGATGTCAGAGGATTTCGAAGATTTCAAGCAATTTGAATGGAGTTCATAAGATTTCAAAATAGTTCACGACACTTAAAAATATTTGTAAGAATTTTGAAGGATTTTAAGTGATTTCAACGGATTTCAAGTCATTTAAAGGGGTTTAGATAATTTCACAGTATTTAAAAGGATCATGAGACATTTCAAGAAAGTTACAAAATTCTTGCGGAATTTAATTAGATATCCCACGCTTTTTAGAGATTACATGAGATTCCACGGGTTTTAGAGAGATAGCGAAGGTTTTCGATAAATTGTTACGGAGTTTAAGGAATGAAGAACGATTTCCAAAGATTACATAGGATTTTAAGGTATTTCTAGTGATTTTAAGCGATTTTTAGGGATTTCATGAGATTTGGAAATATTTAAAAAGAAGTCACGGGATTTCAAAGGATGTCAATAGATAACGAAGTATTTTCCCGAAGTTTGAAGGACTTTAGAGGATTTCGAAGATTTCGAGCAGTTTGAATGTATCTCATAAGATTTCGAAAGATAAAACAGGATTTCAAATAATTTTTAAGATTTCAAAGGATTTTAAGTGGTTATAAGAGATTTGAAGAGGTTTTAAGAGTTTGCGATGATTTCACAAGATTTATGAGGATTTTGACGGATTTCGAAAGATTCAAAAGTATATCGGCGGGTTTTAGAGGGTTTCGTAAAATTTCGAAAGATTTAACCCAAATTTCGAAGTATTTTCGAATATTATAAGAAGAATTTTAAGAACATTTCAAGGGATTTGAAAGGATTGAAAAGATATCCCGGCATTCCACAAGATTTCATGAAAGGTATACACAAGATTTCAAGAAGTTCTACTTTTTTAGTCAACAAATTAAAAAAAAATCAAATATCATTAAGAGGTTTCTTATTTGAGTTTTGACTTTCTTCATTCATTTTTCGTTGCTTTTATTTTCTGAGTTTCTTGTAACTGCATGTATTGGATTTTTATGCATATCAAATCATTACCTTTTATATGTCAAATTCTTATTTAAAAATGTGAAATAACTGAGATAAAATTATTATTTTCCTCAAAAAAGAGTTTAAACATTTTAATTACATGATATGCAATGATGTTAATGGAAAAGGGGATAATTCTATATGTATGAAAATTTATAACATGTATTTTCAACACATTGCGAAAATAAAAACAACAAAAAATAATATAAAAGACCAAAAGAACAAATTTGTTGATTAAAAAGGTACAACTTTCAGATTCGAAAATAATTATTTTTGTCTCACAAAATGAACCATCCTATGTGTATAATAGTACGAAAAGTAATTTCAGTATCCCAAATCAAGTAAGGAATTGTAAGATTTTCCAAACCCCCACACCCCTAAAAAACTTCACGTAATTAATGGACGCTCCCTTACCTAGAAGATCAAAAAGAACATGTTTAGAGAGTTACAATTTCTTGCAATAAAAAAAATGATCTGACATTCAAAAACATTTCGCAAAAAACAACAGTGGTGATGTTTTGAAAGAAAATTTTCAATTTAAAATCGGAGACACAATTTTCATTCTAGATGCAATTGTTCTTTTTCCCCTTTAGTGCAGGTTTAATGTATTTTTCAACCGTGATCTAACTTTTTTTGTTTCAAGAAATGAAATAAAGCTCTAAAAGCTGTAAGAGAATTCGGTGATACTTCGTGAAACCATGTAAAATAATCTCCTCTCAAAAGGAAAATAGCATATTCTACTGGAGTTTTCATGGAATTAAATCTCGAATGAAACGTAATATTTCTGTCTCAAAAGATTAGGAGTACGATGCTTCACAGAATCAAGGATTTTGAAAAGCAGCTTTAAAAACTTTCGTAGTTTGATTTCATTCTGGTAAACTTTTATTTTTTAATCCAAATTTGTCAATAAGGCATATATTTCAATATATATGTTTGGAATGATAAAAAAATGCTTAAAGTTTGTTATCGATATTATTGAAAATTAAAATTAAATTAAAGAAAAAAATATTGTACAGAAAAAATGAGTAGTTCTCAAATGTAGGAAAAGTGAATATATAATATTTTAATCTCTTAAAGCAAAATATTGGCAATGTTAGTTATTTTTACTTGTTTCTAATCATTTGTAAATATAATATTTACCTGTATCTTCAAAAAAAGTCTTCTAAAACGAACCTTACATTTTCTATCTATATTTTTAGGGTGGTACATACTGGATAATGCCTTTTTTATAGCAGAAATCAGATGAATGAACTTTAATAACTTTTCACGATAAGTAATTTAATTATACTCGTTATGAAAAATTATTAGAGTAGAATATCATTCCTGATACGAAAAAATTCACATTATCTTCGACATTATCCAATATGTACTGGTATCCAGTATGGACCAGTCACCCCTCCTACCTTTTTGTGGTGCATTTTATTCGCTGATAATGATCTGTGAGATTGAATTTAAGGTTGAAATTGGAATTCGAAAAAAAATTCGTTCACACGATTATGTAATGTAATATAATGGATTGGAATTGAACATTTTCGGCTGTCATTGTTGACACTTGACGGAAATTCATTTCCAACAATCGAGTCCCAGAGCAGAAGCAAAAACCGCAGAGGGCTTCCTGGAAATAGACTTGGATCGATTGTTAAACTTTACGTTGGTCCATTGGGAATACACTGGAAATCAAACGTGTGAAGATAGTGTCATGTTATACCACAAATGATACCATGTGATACTGTATCTGAGTTTTCCCTCTCATTTATCACTTTTCTACCTCACATAGCTAGAACTTTTAGTAAAATGTCGAAAATTTACAGAATTTGTTGGAATTATTAACTAAATTTATTGCTTCAATAAAACATAACTGATAAGGGGCAGTTTGATAAAAAAAATGTGTGCCGTCGTAAACGTTATATATTCTAAACTAATTCTTTTTATAAATGTCTTATTCATAACAATTAAAGTTCAAATCCTCTATAAGTTTCAAAATCATCTGTAGTGAAAATAAAGGGACATGTATGTCACAGTTTGAACACAATTTTATTTTGTTTATTTTTTTTTATCATTAGTTTTTCTGAAATTCTTGAAAGTGGATTCTCAAAAATCACAATTAAAAAATTGTTCACAGAAATAGTTGCTAATGTGTAAACTACATATCTCCTGAGTGAGATTTCAGAAGATTAAAATAATTTCGAAATTTTCAAGAAAGTTTTACTATCATTCAAAGGATTTCCCTGGATTGCAGAGGATTTCAATAGAATTCAAGGGTTTTTAATAAAAATTGTAAGTGGAGTTCAACGGATTTGAAAGATTTCAAGGTTTTTCAAGAGGTTTTATCAGATTGTATGGGATTTCAAAATCATTCGAAGATTAACTGCGAATTCTGAAATATTGACAGACAATTTTTTCAAAATGCAGTTTCTCCGAACTCGGGATTTTTTTCGATTAAAATTGGCTTTTCTTAAAAACCCCACTTTAAACAACTTTTTATAAATAGTTGATAATATGTACTAAATATCTCCTAAATTTAGTTCCCGGTAAACTTCACATTGAAAAAATTATTATTAAGAAATAAGATTTTTGTATTTTTCTTGAAAATAACGAAAGGCACAAATAAATGTTCACAAAAAAGTTCCCACATTTGGAACATTTCTACAAAAAAATAACTCCCTTTCTTTTATGAGATGAACATTTCCTGTTTTCCCCTTTTTTCACTTTACTTTTATGTTTCCTATTTTCTTTGATTTTTCTTGCTTTTGGTGGATAAAAATGCCATTTTAAATATTTAAAAACTAAATCGAAGATGTCTATAAAGGGTAGGATTTGAAAATGACATTTACGTCAACTAACATAAGAACTTTTTTTTAACATGGTAACCGTTTCTAACCTTATTAGAGTTAGGAAGAAATTTGAAAACAGTAATAATTTTAAATTATAATATTAGTTTAGTAAAATACCTATGTATATTATTTGTTATGCACTGAAAAGTATGGAATAGAAAAACTATTTAAATAAATGTCCAATACGCTAGGCATCAAAAAGCCACTCTAATATAGAAAACATGATTTCCTTACATTATCAATATATTGAATTCAAATTCTGGTATTTCATACATTTTTAGTATAGTAGTGTAATTCAATAATAAAATTGACATTTCTTTGAATTTCGGAACGAAATTTTGTCGATTGAAAATATATAATACAAATAAAATCAATCAGCGTATTCGACAGTGTTATCTCTCTCAAAATCATATCTACAAATGGAAGGTGGCAGGTGGATATTCTCAATAACATATACTAACAAAGTACAATTTTATATTTTAGTTTATAAACATGATACTGTCGAATACGCTGATTGATTTTATTTTCAGTCGAATACGCGAAGCAAAAAGAAGAGTTACGTTTTTGTAATTTTTGTTCTTGTTCTCTATGTTCCATTGTAACTTTTGATAGAACTGACATATCGGCCTGAATTTTTTTCAATGCAGATAATTATAACCAGAGTAACCTAGACGTATGAATATGACGAAAATTATATGTTGAAAAAATCGATTTTTTTTAACCTGTATTGTATATCTCGGTCAATTATTGACTAATTTGCATGAAACCTTTTAGAATCAATACGTTTTGGTATGAAACTCAGGCAAAAATTATATATTGTCCCCGAAAAGTGCTGTAGTCAAGAAAAGTGAAAATACAACCATATCACATTTTTAGAAACCTTTCTTTTCATTATGCAAAAAGTGAAAATACATTTATCTCACATTTTAAATAATAAAAAAAGGGTAGGCGTAAGTGGAAATACAGGACTACTTCTTTTCCAGTAGTGTAATACACTCTGACTCTATTTCCAGGAGCCTTCATTCTGATTATGTGTCATGTGAAAAAACGACCCCTTTTCCAGTAACCTAATACACCCTTACCCCATTTCCAGAAGCCTTTCTTTTTATTATGTTGAAAGTGAAAATGCAACCATATCCCCTTTTCCAGTAACCTTTCTTTCAATTATGCTAAAAGTAAAAATACAAGTATATCCCTTTTCCAGTAACCTTTCCTTTCATTATGTGAAAAGTGAAAATACAACCATATCACATTTTTAATTATGGAAAAAAGGGTAGGCGTGTCTGGAAACATAGCCCTACCCTTTTTCCTGTAGCCTAACACACCCCTTACCCCTGCCTCAGTAGCCTTTCATTTAATTATATGTGAAAAGGAAAAATACAACCATATCCAATTTTCAGCAACGTTCATTGTGTGAAAAAAGAAAATACAACCACATCCCATTTCCAGTAGTTCCCTTCCCTCCCGAATGGTAGAAAAAAGGGAAATTCTTAAGGGTAGAATTTTTGTTGAAGGGTCTTGAAATTAATTATATAGTTTCGAAATTCGTATACATAATAATAAATTATAATAGTAAGAGTGAAATATATGCAAATGATTATAAATCGAAAGCACTGATATTTGTTCTGCATACGACAGACAATAAAAAGTCACTCTAATGTGGAAAACAAGTTTTTTTACATTATTAGTATAGTAGAGAATAACTATTTGTGATACAAGTGTGCAAAATAAGCGATTGCCTAAGAGTGGGAAACTGGCAGCGAGCGCGAAAAAGTAGACAAGTGCGAAGAGCTGAAAGCCAATTCTGCAATCACACGAGTAGTAATCACAGTAATTCAGAATTCAGAAGTCCACGATTTGAAGGAATCCCATTAATTCCTTGAATTCCGTGAATTCCAAGAATTCTACGAATTCCGCGAATTCCATGACTACCGCGAATTCCATGACTTCCGCGAATTCCGTGGATTCCACGAATTCCCTGACTTCCGTGAATTCCATGAATTACGTGAATTTGATGAATTTCGTGAATTCTGTAAATTCCATAAATTCCGTGAATTCCGCAAATTCCGTGAATTCCATGAATTCCGTGAATTCTACGATTTCCATGATTTTCTTGAATTTCGTAAATTCCGTCAATGCCATGTAATCATTGAATTCCATGCATTTCTTGAATTCGGTGAATTCCACGAATTTCGTGAATTCTTTGAATTCCGTGAATTTATTAAATTCCGTGAGTTCCGTGAATTACTTTCATTCCTTGAATTTCGTGAATTCCTTGAATTGTGTGAATCTCTTGAATTCTACGAATTCCATGAATTCCTTGAATTCCATAAATTCATTCCTCTTAAATATTCTTTCGAAGTTTCATTTCTACTTTCATCCCGAGGCAGATACATTTTTTAAAGTATACTTTTTTTTTGCCGGTGTGCAAGGTAATTCATCTCTAATGTGCGCATGCGCGTCCATTGCGTCGGTTCGCAAAATAGACATATTTCTAAGTGCGCATGCGCCATTATTATTCCCACACAGTCTGTTGGATTGAAGTACTTTGCATATCATTTAGAGGAAGGGGACAAAACATTTATAAGAAAGATTCAGTTTATATTTTAATATAATATAAACAAAGCACTGTCGAATGCGATAATTGGTTTTATACAATTTGTATCAAATAATGTGTACTGCAAAATTTTATTCCGAAATTTTAAGAATCATCAATTTTATTATTATACGAAATTTCACTACTATAATAATAATGTAAGAAATCTTGTTTTCTACATTAGAGTGACTTTTTGATGCCTAGCGTATTCGACCTTTTTTCAAATAATTTGTTTATCATTAACTGTTTTCATTTGCAAAATTTTATTCTGAAAATTAAAAATTTATCAATTTTATTATTATATAAGTTTCACTACTGCACTAAAAATTTATATAATATATAATTTAGAATTTAATATACTAATAATGTAAACAAATCTTGTTTTCTACATTGGAGTGACTTTTTGATGTCTAGCATATTCGAAATTTTTTAAAAATAATTTGTTTCTGATTAAATTCATATGATTTTTTTTAAAGGTTCTGCCCTGTTTTTCAAGAGCATCGAGCGATGGGACATCTCGTAATACTGAAGGTGGTAGAAGCGAGCGAATGTATAACGGTAATGACACCGTCCAAGAAAGCTTGCTTCCAGTTCCAACATTAAAGCAGAATAATACGAGCTGCGAGATGATTTCCTTAGAGCCAATAAATAATGAAACTTCTAAGGATCAAAAGAATTAGCCGTCCAGGGATTTAGAACACCACAAGAGCGTATTTTCTCCAACATGAGATATGTGTAATTTACAATATAGGTGAGTAATTGAACAAACTCGAAAAAAAATTTATTTACCCTCAAGTCTTCCTCAAGAGGGTTGACTTATCCCTTTATCGAAAAAAGCTTTTTCCAATAAAATCACTATTGAACATTATTGGAAAACGATTAAGTTCTATTAGTTCCTGGTAGTGATTTTACAAACTATTTTACTCAAGAAAAGTAAACCAAAATTTTATATCTTAATGTTACTTATAAGACCGATTTTATATAGAATCGGGCAGTTTGAATCTGGTGATGTCACGAAATTATTTGTGGCTGACATATATTGTTTTCGAAGGCAAAATATCGTATACGTATTTTTTTTATTCCACTCAAATTTTTCTTCATTAACTTTAAAAAGTCGTATCTCTTTCAGAAACTTGAAATTTGTTCAAAATTACCAAAATGGCGTTCATTTTTCTAAAAACTAAAAAATTTATTTTCGAAATGGAAATATTCCGAAAGTAAAAGATAATGGAACTAAATAAATTTAGAGATTTCAAATTTCCGAAACTTTGAAACCAGAATGTTCAAAATCCGGAAATTTCTACTTCACGAAATTAATAAATTCCTGAAATTTTGAATTTCCAAAATTTCAAACTCCCGAAAATGTCAAATTCATAACACAATAATAAATATTCAAATCTAATACTTTTTTATCTGTTAGAAGAATATTTTATTTTATATCTTGCATACTGCATACTGCGTAGATTTAAATGAGCACTTCAAAATTTTGAACTTTGCACATAAACCTGTAAAATAAAAAATTATTTTAACCGATAAAAGTATCAGATATAATTCTTTTCGGGAATTTGACACTTCGGTAATTTGGATTTTCGGGGATTTATTAATTTCGAGCATTTGCTAATTTCGAAAGTTTGAGATTTAAAAAATATATTAATTTTGTAAAATTTCAATTTCGTCAATTTCACATGAAATCGCTCATAAGTGTTCAAAATGAGATGGCAATATTATAATGTATAGATCAAATAAGCATTGAAGTTATCGAATGGAAATAATGGAAAATATTTAGAAGAGTTGGATGATAAAGTCAAAGGATAACTTTTTTTAGTTCGTTTCTCGTTTTCTTATCATTTTTATTTTTATATGTCTTTACCTTTGAGGCTATTTACGTGAATGGGTACCTTAAATAAGTCACATTCGTGAAGCTGAAAATCTAGAGATCCATATATGTACCTATTCGTATGATTATACGCTCTCCATGGTTCATAAGCATGCCAGGAATACGAAATACGAAATAAGCGGATGTACTTCCAAAAGATATTTTCTCTCGCATGGAAAAAACTGGTAAAGAGGGAATGCTTTTTCTAGATCAAAATTTATTTCTTCCCTTTTCATGATTTTCAAAATATCATTTTACAGTTTTTTCATTTCTTAACTCGTAATTTTCAATTTGAAAGGACGAATTTTCAACAAAACAATTGATTTTTTTTATTAAAAAAATGACTTCAACAAAATAGTTCAAGTTTCAACAAAATAATTAAATTGTTTACAAAATTGTTGAATATTTAACAGAACTGTTGAATTTTTAACCCAAAAAATATGACTTTAACAAAGTCGTTGAATTTTCAACGCCGTAATTAAATTCTTAACAAAATAGTTAAATTTGCAACGAAACAGATAAATTTTTAACTTACGTAGATTTATTCTCAACTAAATGGTCATTCCGTCATTCCATCGACAAACAAAAATAAATGGTCAAATTTTCAAAAAAAAATTAAAATTCAATTTATAACAGTTGCATTTTGCACGAAATAGTTGAGTTTACAACCCAAAGATACATTTTTAGAAGGTAGTTGAATTCTTAACCTAAAAAGTTGTACTTTCGATAAAAAAGTTTAATTTTAAACAACAAAAAAATCACTTTTCTACCACAAATAGATGAATTTTGAACAAATAAGATTAATTTTCTAGCCGCAAAGATTAATTTTGAACAAGAACATTAATTTTCAATCAGAAAAAATGAATTTTTAATCAAGTAGATGAATTTTCAAATAAGAAAATACGTTTTTAATTAAGAATGCAATCGTAAAATTTTCATGTAAAAAAATGAAAAAAAAAAAAAAAAAAATGAATTTTTTAATGAGTTCAATTCAACCAAAAAAGACGAATTTTCAACAAAATAGTTGAATTTTTAACCAGAAAGATAAATTTTCAACAATAGAAATTAATTTTCTACCCCGAAAAATCAATTTTTAACAAAGTGCATGAATTTTTTACCGAATAGTTATATTTCCAACTATGAAGAATGAATTTTCATAGTAATGTTTTATATAAATAGTTTGATTTCTAACTGAATAATTAAATATTCTACCAAAATAGTTAAATTTTCAACAAAAAAAGTTCATTTTCAATCAAATTGATTAATTTTCACGCCAACAAAAATTATGACTAAAATAATGAATCTTTAACAACAACAAAGATGGATTTTTTATCCGGTGAAACAACTTTAAACAAAAAAATATGAATTCTCAACGAAAACTGTAATAGTTGATATTTCGACAAAAAAAAAAGATTTCAAATAAAAAAATATTGAATGCAACCAACAAATAGAATTTTTAACTAAAGTTATTTTTACCAAACTAGATCAATTTTTAACCAAAGAGTTGAATTTTTAACGAAAAAGGATGAATTTTCAGCAAAGAATATAAATTTTCTATAAAAATGACGACTTTTCCACAAAATACATGAATGTTTAACAATATAGTTTAATTTTCAAAATAGAAAAGATGAATTTTCAATTAAAAATATAAATTTCCAAACACAAGTGGAATATTTACATTTGCATTACCAAAAATTAATTCTCGACCAAAGAAAAACGAATGGAAAACGAAATCGTTAAATTTTCAATTAAAGAGATGATTTTCCAACTAAAGTGATAAAAAAGATGAATTTTCAACAAAATATATGAATTTTCTACTCAAAAAAGATCAATTTTTAACCGAATAGCTGAATTTTCAACTAAAAAAGATGAATTTTCACCAAAATATTGAATAGTACAATTTTAAGTCAAGGAAATAATTTTAATTAAAAAATGAAACAAATTTTTCACATGATAGTTGAATTTTCATTCAAAGAGATGAATCTTCAGAAAAATTGATTTTTCAACAAAGTAGTTGCTTTTTCAATGAAATAATTAAATTTTGAACAAAATAGTAGAATTTTTAACAAAACTAGATGAATTCTGAACCAAAAATATAGCAGTAAAATTTTCAATAAAAAAGATTAAACTTCTAACTAAAAATAGTTCATTTTCTTATCGAGCTCTATTAATTCACTTTGTATTTGAGCGGAAAAACAAAGAAAAAGGGGAAAAAAGAATTCTTTTAAAAAGGTAAAAAGTGGGGAATTTTTGAAAGAGTGTGAAGTCTGAAATATGAAAGTGCTTTTGAAACATATCAATTGATTATTAAAATGTACTGTTGCAGGTACATCTTTCGCAAAATTCGCAAACTTTCTTAAAATTTATGTATGAGAACTGGCCTGATAAAGTTGATGCTCTATTGAAAGCAAGTTTTAATGGATGAACAATAATTCAGCTAACATCATTTTCTTAATCATCACCGATAAAATAATTTTACTACATTTAAAAGTCACCCTGATCTGAACTTTGACTGATGATTCTATCTCCATAATAAAATGTATTATTGTAGGGGAGACAACCCTACAATAGATAATAAACCTATCGTAGATAATCCTTAATTTAAAAGACTCATGTATGTAAAATAAATAATTCAATTTAATTAGTAGTTAGGAAACCATATGTGTCAATAAATTAAAATTAGAAATAATTATATTAGGTATATTTGTGCTTTTAATTAATGATTATCTACTGTAGGTTTATTATCTATTGTAGGGTGGTCTCACTTATATATTATGCCCCAAAACTTTGTAAAATCAGTGAAGATAATGTACCTTACAAATGCACTTTGCAATTAGCGGGTGCAATTTGCGAGTCCGGTTCCGCCGATAAATAACAAAAAATAAAAGGGTCGCTTGCCAGAACTAGGAAAACGGAGAGTTTCTGGTATAAGCCGAATTTAAATACGTATTTCAGCACAAACTGTATGAAGATTTTTGCATCCACGAGACACATGAATAGACAAAATTATGCAAGCCACATAAAAAGTTTTGCATTCTATCAGGATGCCTCCGAGTTCTGACAGAAAGGCTTTTTGGAAACTCGTTATGTTTTGTTTTCATGAAACAACTTTTTGAGATTCTGAAGTGATGAATAGAAGTTCTTTTCGTTTGTCAACTGAAAAGTGCACACTTTTTAACATTTTTTCAAGCGATGCAAATAATTTGCTACTATTTTCAAAAAAATGACACAAATTCTACTATTTTGACAAATTCCTCGCTAATGCTACTATTTTTTCAGTTTGCCTTTAAACAAATTTTCAAACTTCTTTGTTAGATTGGCCCGGTGAGAAAACATATCTATAATAAAAAAAATTGAAATTTGAAAAGATTAAAAAAAGTTGTGAAACATTTCAAGAGATTTCTAAAAGTTTCACGAGACTTCAAAGATTTTAACAGATTACAAGGAGTTTTAAAGGAATTCAACTGATTAGAGTATTTTCAAAAATTTGAAAGGAATACAGAGAAATTCAAATTTTTAAAGGGGTTCAAGAAATTTCGAAGGATTTTAGGAAATTTCAAAGGATTTAAAAAAAGTACCTAGGATATCAATGACATTTAAAAGATTTCAAGGGACTTAAAAGATTTCTAGAGAACTCTAGGGAATAATATAAATTAAAATAAATTTTAAGAGACTTCTAGGAATGTATAAGGATTTCTTATGATTTCGATTGATTTTGAAGGTTTCAAGGGATTCAAAAATATTTACTCTCAACAAATTTCAGGGTTTCTAGAGGATATTAATGGATTTCATAGCTATTAGGGTATTTTTAATAATTTGAAAGGATCTCTTCCTTATTATTTTTTATTTCTTTTGCTCTCACTGGCGGAATTTTTTCGTATGCCCCAAAAAAGAAAGTATCTCCAATTTTAGTCAAATTGATTAATATTCACCCAGCGAAATGGCCCTTGAAGTTTCCCATGGGATTCACAATTAGAAAGAAGCTTATTACTACAGTTTTCAACAAAATTTTCTGCAATTTTTTATTTTTTCAGAATTTTTTTTTTTAATTATGTCATACTTTCTAAATCAACATCCCTTCTTCTGACAAAGTTTAAAAGTCTTTTTTGGAAACTGTAGTAATAAGCTTTTTTTTAAATTTTGAATTGGTTACCATTTTTTTTTTGTAAATATTTTGGAGTGTTGAAATTATCAATTAGTTTCTGAAGCCAGACAATTTGTTTTTACAAAGTTTCAAAGTTTTTCTTCGACAACTGTAAAAATGAGCTATTTTTTAATTTTTGAATGACCGCCATTTTGTATCTTTTCGAAATTTCAGATTTTTAAAATTCTCAAGTAGTTTCTGAAGCCAAAGAGTTTGTTTTCCCGACGTTTGAAAGTATTACGTTAAAAACTATGGGATGAATCCTTTTTTTTTAATTTTGTATTAGCCGCAATTGTGTAATTTTTTTAAATTTTGGATTTGAAGATCTTGCAGTCGCTTAAGGATAAATTATTAAATTTGTCCACATTTTTTTGTCACCCTTTGTTAATAACTTTAACCAATAGCATTTTTCAGACCATTTAGATAGCCGCCATTTTTGTGATTTTCCAAAATTTTAAGTTTTTGACTATAAAGATATTTTAAGCATCTCATGAAAATCGTTCTTCACGTAGATAGAATGATTCAAAAAATGATTTCTCCCATGTAAATTCCATGGGACATTCCAAGGTCCATGTTCAGTGGTTAAATATTGACCGATTTGGCTAAAATTTGGAGCACTTTCTTTTTTTGGGCATACGAACAAATTCCGTTAACGGCAAACGAATTAAAAAAGAAGTGTCTGTATAAATAAGGACCACCCTAATGTATATTTTATATACCAGATTTCAAAAAAAGTTAAACCCTCGATTTAATCCTTTTAAATATTGCATGATACTATTTTGAATTTCTCAAATGATTTCGAGGCCTTGAAGTGTGCAAACAAATGAAAGAAATTTGAAGTTTTATAGACTTTGAAAACTACTTCAAAATCTGATAGGTAAAGGGGAAGAGGGATTGGTCGATAGGGTGATTTTGGGATAGAGCTATAATAGGAAAAGGGGAAAGAAGTTGTTGGAGAAAAGCAATAGAAGAATGCCTATAACAAGATCAAATCTCTAACTGGTGAAGGGGAAGGGGGTATTAGAAAGAACGGAACGGGGATGAGCCAAAATGGGAAGGGTACAGGGGATAGAGAAATTACAACTTTCAATAAATAAGGTAGATTTACGTGTCTCAATTTGAAAGTATAATACTAATTATGAAAAGTCAGTTTAATGGTATTTTCGACCCTTCTGGTCGAAAGGAGATTATCAATATTCAGGCAAAGCCTTAATCTAGTATAAACGAGATTTATTTGTCGAGGATCGCAGCCAAGGTCCACCTCTCTGATATTGCTCGCTTGCGAATTAATCTTGAATCTCAGAGGGCATTAGAGTGAATGGAGGAATTAGATAAAATAATTACGTTGTTGGAGCCCATCATGAGTACAATTAGGGCGGATGTCACTGGAAGGTCGTAATTTTCAAGCATAAGACGTTTCTCAATCTTCCATTATAATTCCCGATTCTCAACAGGAGATCCCTATTTAATACAAATGAATGGAACAAAATCTATTTCCGAGAACCGCGAGTAGTAGATTTATCCCCCCCCCCCCTCGAAAAGTAACGTAGCCCAAAATTCTCTCAAAGCAAAGAAAATAGGGTAATTTTCCACGGGAAAAAGGGAACAATTGAATTGAATTCAATATGAAACACTTCAAATCGCGAAGATTTTAAGTCGAAATATATTGCATTTTCAACAAAATAGTTTAATTTTCAACTAAAAAAATATCCTACCAGAAGTGATGAATTTTAAATCCAAATAGACGAATTTTCAACAAAAAATTCATTTTTAACCAAACAGTTACAATAACAACCAAATAGTTGAACTTTCACGAAAAAAAATAATTTTCAACTAAATAGTTCAATTTTTAACCAAATAGTTGACTTTTCAAGCCGAAAAGACGATTTTTTAAGAAAACAGTTGAATTTTCGAAAAAAAAAATTACTATAAATATAGTTGAATTCAACAGTTGGATTTTAAGCCAAAAAGACGAAGTTTTTAGAAGACAGTTGAATTCTCAAACCAAAAAGTTGAATCATCAACCAAATAGATGAATTTTCAAACAAGAAAAATGAAAGTTTAAACCAAGTTGTTGAACTTTTAACCAAAAAAGATATTTTTTTAATCGAAAATGAAACTTTCAAAATTCTAGTTTGATAAATGAATTTCAACAAAAAAACTTGAATTCAACCAAAAAGACTTTTTCAACGAAATAGTTGAATTTTTGACTAGAAAAGATCATTTTTCAATTAAAAATATCTTAAAAAATAAGAATTTTCAACAAAGGAGTTTTACATTCAACCCAAAATTTTTTAGAAGACAGTTGAATTTTCAACCCAAAAAGTTGAATCACCAACCAAATAGAAAATGACAATTTTAAAATTTTAGTTTGTTAAATTCATTTCAACAACAACAAAATTTCAAAACGTTTAATTCAACCAAAAAGATGAATTTTCAACCAAAAAATGCCTTTTTAGGCAGTAGTTTTACTTTAAACCAAACATTCGCTTTTTCAACCAAAAAGGATGCACTTTCAACGAAATAGTTGAATTTTTAACTAGAAAAAATCAATTTTCAAATAAAAATATCTTAAAAAATCAGAATTTCCAACAAAGGAGTTTTAAATTCAACCCAAAAAATGAGTTTTCAACCAAAAATATTAATTTTCTTAAAATGGAATATTTAAATTTTCAACTAATGAGATAAATCTTCAACAAAACAGTAAAAACCTCAATAAAAAAAATTTAACAAACAATAAAGACGACTTTTCAACAAAATAGTTGCATTTTCAAGAAAATAATTCAATTTTCAACCAAATAATAGAGTTTTTAACCCAGCGAGATAAATTCCTAACCAAAAATATGATAGTAGACTTTCCAACCAAAAATATTAGAATTTTTTAATTGGGCTCTATTAATTCAGTTCGCATTTAAGCGAAAACCCCAGGAAAAGGGAGAAAAGGGAAGTTTCTTGAAAACAGGGGAAAAAGGAGAATTCTTTTAAAAAGGGGAAAAGAGAGGAATAGAAGAAAGAAAAGTGAAGTCTGTAATATGTGCTTGATATTCAAATTTATTAAGTTTTTATTGATTTGTACCATTGCAAGGCATGCACATGTTTTTCAATAAGATAAATCGGATAATAATTGAGGAAAATATTTTTTTTTAATACAATTTAATGAAGAAAACTAAATATTTTTTCGAAAAAACTGTTTTTAATGCCAATCTGTGATAAGATAGCCTTCATTAGTTTTATTTGAAGTCATATCTAGTAAATATAATCTACCTTAAAGTTTAGTTTTAACAGTAAATTATGATCTTGGGAGAGTATCAACATTGTTTGCATGTAGAAAAAGTGCAGAATGAGCATCATATCTTGCATAAAAGTTCAAAATAAAATCAATTTTTTGAAAAACTTCAGTTTCCAAAATCTCCATGACAATACATGCGTAAGAATCATGCGCAAATCATGAGCAAAATAGCACGTGTAGTGGAAGAACCCTAATTATGTCCGTGAAGTTAGCACATAAACCATAAAATATCCAACTTTCGTTTAATGATATCGTTTGGTCGTCGTTTGGTCATGTTTGGCAATCAGATTTTTTCATTCAGACGAAAAAACTTGAAAAGATATTGAGTTTTCAAAATTGGCGTGCTAACTTCACGCTGCAGAACAAATTTTAATTTTTTTTTCCAAAAATTCTTTTACCAATCGTTTGGATGTCATTCATTCGCGTTTGGAAACTCACTTTTGACGTTCAGAAGTCGAAATTGCGTGAGTTATCGAATAAAAAAGTAATTAGCATCATACTCACGCACGGCGCCTTCTCAAGTGGTAGAATATTCTTTGGTCAGCCGTGTCTTTAAATCAAATACGATCAGTATCCTGACAAGAAAGATGAAAAAAAAATAAAAAAAATTGCAGAAATTCTGAAAATTTTAGAATTTAAAAAAATTTAGAAACTTTGAAATTTCAAAAAATTTTAAAATATTAGAAATTTTTAAAAATTGAGAAACTTTGATAATTTCAGAAATGTTGATAATTTAAAAAAATATTGAACATTTTAGAAATTTCAGAAATTTTGATAATTAAAATTTTTTTTAATTTTGCAAATTTTAAATAGTTTAAACATGTTGGAAATTTTAGAAATTTCAGAAATTTTGGTAATTTTATAAATTTTGGTAATTTTATAAATTTTGAAAATTTGAGACGTTTTTATAATTTTAGAAATTTTACAAAATTCAGAAAAAGTAATTTTATAAATTTTGAAAATTTTTGAGACGTTTTTATAATTTTAGAAATTTTGAAAATTTTATTTTGGAACATTTGAGAAATTTTAGGAATTTTCATAATTTCAAAAATTTGGAACATTTCAGAAATTTTCATAATTTTAGAAATTGAAAAAATATTGATCATTTTAAACATTTTAGAAATTTCAAAAATACACGGAAATTTAAATCAACCAAAAATTTTCAAAATTTTTGGAAATTTTCGGTACCACAGTTTTCACGGTGAGGAGGTCGATTAACTCAAAATGCGTGCTCAAAGATGTATCATGCATATCTTCTAAAAATTTGATTTTATGAAACATTTTCTTGTCCGGATGTCTGACTCATCATATTATATTCAAGGGCACGTCTGACCAAATAGGGTCACTATCACTTGAGAAGGCGCCGCAAGCGAGCATGGTGCTAAATCGTTTTTTATTCGATAACTCATACAATTTCGAAGTCCAGACGTCAAAAGTGAGTTTCCAAACGCGATCAAATGGCATCCAAACGATTGATAAAAGAATTTGTGTACAAAATTAAAATTTTTTGTGCAGCGTGAAGTTAGCACTCTATTTTGGAAGACCCAATATCTTTTTGAGTTTTTCCGTCCAAACGACAAAATTTGGTTTCCAAACATGACCAAAAGATTCCATTAAACGAAAGTTGGATATTTTATGACTGTTGTGCTAACTTCACGGAAATAAATTACTGTAGTGCACGATGCTCTCTTTTATGTTTTTTTTTCTTTTTAGTCTGTTTTTTTTTCAAATATTTTTCTGGTCGAAGGCTAAAAAGGGACTTGTATAAATTGTGTCAATATCACATTTCCTGCCAATTAACCATAAACAAAGATCTGGTCAGGTTTCCATGGAAAAATGCAAATTTGTTTTTTGTCTTGATGCAAATATTATTGAAAATCAATAGCCAAATTGAAAAGCAAATTCACCTTTTTGCTCGATTTCGCTCTTTTATTATATGATAAATGCCAATTTGAGAGGAATTCTTTGAAATTAGTATTTGTTTTATACTTTATATTCAGTGACTCTCGTTGGTAAAACAATCGAGTAGATATTCTTCTTGTGGGATATTCGTTTACTGCCGGTATTTCCGCGTATTTGAATTCAAAAAAGCTCTCGGTCATGTGAGCTTGTAAAAGAGCATCGTCACGTTCACGACAGGAACAAGGCACTGATTGGCAGACCACGGAAATATTATGAGGACTGTGTCGATGCCAAGTATCCTTATCCAGAAAATAAACGATTTTCCCACATTTCTCTGATTCAGTCCATTTCATCCTAATTCCAGTGTCCGCTTTCCTTGCTTTGTGAAAAATAGAACTATTAGTGTCATTATCGATTTATTACGATTTATAAAATTGGGGAAAGTAAGCCTATTTGTTAATTGGGTCATAATTTGGGTATGAAATTGAAGCGGATTTCAGAGAAAAATAATTGAGGTCATCATTGCTCAGTGAGAGAATTTATTTGGCATTCAGAAATCATGATTCAGTTATTCAATAAAATTTGGTTTATTTACAATATCACTGGCCTTATAATTCATTAATTAAAATTTGAAAAATAAATTAAACATTTAGAGAGAATGTTTCACTTGGCTTTCTTTATTTTTGATAGGAGAACCTCTGATGATTTTTTACGCCTTTATCCAGAGATTGTTTTAAAATAAACCTTAACTTGTACAGTAGGGTGATCCAAAAAATTGGATAATGGAAATTGACGCTTTTGCACATAATTAACACATATGAGCTTTTCCTCTCCTTTTTTGCGATTAATTTTTTTTATTTCGCAATTCAAATGTTTGTAAGCATTTTTAAACTAATTTTAAATTGTTTATACCATTTTTATTTGCTGAAATAATTTTTCATTCTAACGACTCATTCACTCAGATATTACTATTCCATTATGCAAAAAATTATTATTTTTTGAAATAATTTTCTTGTGTGTAAACACGGTTGTTCGAAAATAAATGTTTGAAATTTATCTTTTTCTATAATTCATGTAGTCATTTGTCATTGTTAAGAAACTAGATAAAAAAATCGGTTTTTTTTCTCTAAATTTGGATAAGTGTGTCGGTTATCGTTAGATAGTTAAATCTTATATAAATCCTTAAAATAATGATTATTTGTTCAAACAATGCTTTTTATATTGATCATGATAAATTTGAAACAAATTTGATTAAAAAAACTTACTTTCAGCTTCCAGAGGATTAATACTCATCAGTCTGCGGAGGTAATTTAAAGGAAAAAATTAAAGAAATAATTTCAGAGCTGCAAAATTTAACGTCATTATTATACAATGAAATTTTACGGAAACAAAAAGTTTTCCTGACCAATGTGAAAAATTGTTTGGAAAAATATTAATTATTTAAAGAATTTGTATAACATTAAAATATTTAACCATAAGGGATAAAAAAATCTGATTTTTTAAAGAATGAGGCAGTAATATATGAATGACGTAGATATTTAATAATAAGCTACAAAGTTAAACAAATTAAGAAACAAGAGTTTAGTATCTCTTTTTATAAAATGTTTATAATTATTTATAATGAATTATTTAAACAATTATTGATAAATGCTTGAAACAAATATCAGTCTTCCTATCAATAACTAATTGTCCGATCTAACGTAAAAAAAGTACTTTTCAATGAGTCAGTTGGAAAACAAATTTGTTGAAGCGAATGGAAATTGTTTATACAATTGAAAATTAGTTTAAAAATGTTTAAATATATTTAAGTTGTGCGTCTATTTTGGGATGCATTTTATCTTGGGTGCATTCGTGGAAAACTGGAAATATGGTGAAATCGGGGAAAAGGGTCAACTTCATTCTTCATTCAACTTTATTCATCTGTAAACAATTTTTATGTGAGGTGTATCGAAATATGAAAATTTTTGGAATAACTGAAAAGTACAAATTTTGTCAAGATATATATCAGGACCTATATAACGTAGCCCAAAAGTTTCTCAATACAAAGAAAATAGACTAATTTTCCACGGAAATAGGGAAACAATTGAATTCAATTCAATATATTACACTTCAAATTACTAAGATTTCAACTTTCGAATAATTATTGAGAAATTCACCTTTTTGCTTGACTTCGTTCTTTTATTATATCATAAATTAAAATTTCAGGGGAATTCTTTGAAATAAGTATTTGTTTTTGATAATTTTAATTGTAGAAGTAATTGTAGAACGCATAAAGATATTAAGAATGATTTAAAATAATTATTTGTGATAAAAAAAGTATGCTTTCCTCTAAATTAAAAATAGATCATTTATTTTTAAAACTGGTCGCATAAAGGATTTAAATCTCCAAGATTTAAATGACGTGAAAAATTTTATTCACTTGCTAACTTATTCTGCTAAATATAAAATTCCTTCAACAAAGTTGCACGATTGTTTTTTAAACGAACATTTGCAGGCTTCACAATTTTTAGTGGTATAGAATAAAAGGTGTTTCTTTTCTTTCTAAAAATATTTACATAAAAGCCATCTTCACATTTGTGATTTAAAAAAATCTGCCCGCTGCGCGGGCACATTCTCATCGCGCGCTACGCTCGCAAGTTTGAGCGCGCCTAGGGCGCGCGACTGTTGGTTCTCGCGCTTCGCGCTCTATAATATATTTATCTAGCGCTTCGCGCTCGGTCTTTGCATTCCCCCCACATTTGCGCCCAGACCTTTTAAAATTAAAGGTTAAATCATCGACAACTGTAATTTGGTGATTGTGACTTCTC
>JAABKJ010005813.1:0-22626 GCA_011634705.1 Andricus grossulariae | reverse complement strand
GAATGCCCCTCCAGGAACGTGTCTTGTTTGTCATCCTTCTGGGTGGATGCAAACAGACATTTTTTATCCGACCTGGTTTAACCACTTTCTGAGTCATGTGAAACCAACGGCAGATGATCCAGTACTTCTAATCCTGGATGGACATTCAACGCACACCAAGAACTTAAAAGTTTCTCTTAGCTGTTCGAAAAAATCACGTATACATTTTATGTATTCTGCCTCAAACATCCCACAAATTGCAGCCGTTAGATCGATCTTTTATGAAACCACTTCGTTCTTATCACGCAGAAGCATGTCTGCAATGGTTGCGAGTGCATCCAGGTCAGATTATCACACTTAATGACCTTCCAACGATCTTCGGAAACAGCTATTTGAAGGCTGCGACGCCCCAGAACGCTATCAATGGATTTAAAGCATCCGGAATATATCCACTGAACAGCGACATGTTTACCGAAGACGAATTCAGCCCTTCGGCTACGACAGAAATTGATATAGTCAATGATGAACGTCAAACCAGCAAAAATGCTGAAAAATTTCAAAAACCGAGTGAAGTTGAAGAACATCCAAAGTAGTCTCAATCACAAGACTGTGAAGAAAATGAATTAATCTCTTGCAATGAGAACTCCGGGCGCCAGAAAATGGTACGGCAAATGGATGTACAAATCAAAGAGCTTAAATTTAAGGTGCAGCAGCTTCAAACACTCTTGAAGAATAATATCGTATCCTCGTCAGCTGAAACACTTGAAAAGGAATCAAGTTGGAGAACGGATCTGACATTGGCATTAGAAGAGAATGCAAAGCATCTCTCAATGTTATAATGCCTATTCCAAAAGCATTCAATGACGTGAACAGAAGAAAACCTTCTAAGAATCGTGGAGAAACGGCTATCCTCACAAGCCTAGAGTACATCGAAGCTCTGCAAGGAAAGAAATCAACTGCCGTTAATGTAAAAATTGAAAAAAATACCTCGAAAAGAACCTAAAATTAAATTAAAACTTGCCAAAGCATTTACAGGAAAAGCTCTAAAGGTAGAAAAAAACATCAAAGCAGCCAAAAAAATCAGTAAAAATAATGTTGATGCTATCAAAGATGCTGGAAAGGAAAATGAAGATGCTTTGTGTACGGTTTGCATGAGCTCTTACAGCCAGTCGCTTGCAGGCGAGAACTGAATTCAATGTGAAGTTTGCGAAGAACGGTCCCACGAGAAATGTGTTTCCCTATTAAAGAAGAAAACATTTTATACTTGCGTGGAATACAGAGTTGATTAGATTACAACAGACAAAAGTTTCTAGTACAGATTCGTGTATTAATTAGCTAAAAATATGTATTAATATAAATTAATGAGATGTAAAAAATATTCTAAACATTTTCAAAGAGATTAAAATATTTTGTTTATGCGTACGAACGTATACCAGTTACGTTTAAAACGATCAGAACAGATTTAAATATAAGTTTTTATTATGTGTTCAGTTATACTTAAGATTGTTTTTTAAAATAATAATTACATAGGAATTATTGAGAACTTATTATTGTCAAAATTTATTTTGATCTAAAAACTCCTTCACGAAATTACAAAAATACATACAACTTAGGTATAAATTTTCAATTTTTCACAGACATACAATCCAATATATTTTTATAGTTTATTTACATAATTTAGTATGTCCAGAATTAGTTAGTGAATGTTTTTTTATCAAGAGGCTTTCTTCGATTAATAACTAAATCTAAATTTAAGTCAATACTGAATTTTAAAGTTTAAAAACCTATATTGAAATTTTTATTTTAAACGAAACAAAGAATAGAAACCAACTCAAAATTTAGTTTTGCTCTAAGTTTATTTTAAATTTAAAAAATCCAGAAAAAAATTAATAATTATTTTTGTCCAAAGTGCGTAACATCTTTTTTTTAATTGTTTTCTTTATTGGAAAATTAATTTGAAATATAAAATAATTGTGAGGTGAGAAAATAAATCAATAGGAATTTTAATTGCTTGGAAATTATTTTTTAAACTCTGAAATTGGGCTCCATGAGAAGGTACCCATGTACTTAGATAATCCTAAATGCTCACATATTTATTTCCTTCTTAAATTTAATTTCAATATTTCCCTTTTCTGTCAATATTTCTCAATTTAGGATGAAGAGAAAATATGAACTAAGCTCAGTAAATATGATTCCGAATATTATTGATCAATGCCTGGTTTGAATTTTCGCCTGTTTAGTGCCTGTCGGTAAAAAAAATATCTGTTAAAGGCAATTGCAAATATTACACGCTGAATAGAATTTTCAAGAAATAAGAGGTTATAACTAGGTTTTGCTATATACTTTACTTTGATTGATAAGAAAAAATTTATTCGATGCTGATCATGCCTCGAGTAATTTTTTGTCGTTGCATTATACTCTCAAGAATTATTATATTGTATACTTTTTATTCTACAATGTTCATATTCTTGAAATAAACCGGCAGTAATATGACGGACACCATGCCCCATGGTATGGGGTACGCTGACGGAAATGCAAGACCAACGAATTAATTAAATATCAAACAACGAAGCAGTTGAAAATCAGTTTTGAGTAATGACATATGAAATCAGATATTCTGAGCTTTCACCAAAAAATGCAGACATCAAAATCACAATTGAATTATGATTTACAGGACATTTCATTCAAAGCCTGACACCATGCCCCACTCTCCCCTAATATCCTTTGAAACCCTGGCAAATCTTTTGAAATCTTTTCAGATTCCTTCAAATCTTCGAAATCCCATTAAAATACCATTATACCCTTTAAAATGCGTGAAAACTTCGGTATCACATGAAATCCTTTAAAATTCTTCGCAATACCGTGACTTATTCTGAAATCTCTTAAACTCCCTTCAAACCCTCTGAAATCTGAAAATCCTTAAAACCGCTTGAAATCTTCAAAATCCTATAAAAATCCCTTATGATCCTTCAAAATTCGTGAAAATACTTCGGTATCACATGAAATCCTTTAAAATCCTTAGAAATCACTTGAAAAATTGAAATTCTCTCTCAAATTATACCAGACAATTTCTTCAAACACTTGAAATCTTTAAAAATCATTTGAAATCTGTGAAACATCTCGTAATTCCATGGAATTGTTTGAAATACCCTAAAACTTTTTTAATCTCTTGAAATCTTTTGAAAATCCTTGATATCTCATGAAATCCCTAAAAAGTTTTGGAAAACTCGTTAAATTCCGTAAAAGTGTTGTAATTCTTCTCTCAAATCATTGGAAATCTCTTAAAATCTCGTTTACGGTAACAATAATGAATATAGTGTTGTGATATATTGAATAGAAAATATATAATCTTACGTAAGAAGAGGGGGAGGGGTCTAAAATTTAAAAAATAACCTTACGTAATTAACGAACGTTTCCTAAGCAACTCTACTCCATCACGCGGCTCACTATTGGGAATGGTAAAAATAAGTCTTCATCCAAAACAAAGCATTCCCAATAAAATTTGCATCTTATACAGTAAGAAAGACACATTTCTTGTCAAAAATTGTTTGTCTATAAAAAAACAATTATTTTACTATGGCATGTAAATTTCAATGTACTATAAGCTCAAATGAACATTAATTAATGTGTGTAGCGAAAAGTTTATTTCAGATTATGCAAAGAATATGAATAATATAGATTGGAATTGAAACACGAATTCTAACCTAACTTTTAGGTCAGATTTTTTAGATAGTCAATATTTCATGTATAAATTAATAAAAATTTACTTTGACATCATGTTTGCTTTAAAATAAGTTCATATAAGCTTATAATGTGTTGAAATTTACAATAAATATGCAGAACAATAATTGTTTTTCCTTTTTTTAGAAAAACATTTTTGTCCAAAAATATTAATTATAAGATGTAAATTCCATCTGAAAATGCTTTCTAGTTCTGATTTTGGGCCCCAGATAGCGTCTCTCAGTTTAACCATTCTCAAAAGATAAAAAGTGTGAAGCGACCGAAAAACCGAGAAAAATGAATATAGATCTTTGATAAGGTTCTAGGTATGTACAAGAACAATCGTCATGCTTCAGTGATTTACCTGCTCTTGGTGGTTCATACTCAACTGCAAAAATTGTACCATGCTTTTCGAACACCCTAAATGATACATCACCTACTTCGTCATGATAGGAATTCAGGTTCTGTATTGCATATGTATCCCAATCATTTTTAGGCTGACGATAAAGACTTTCGATGGCTCCATTAGGCTTTTTCCACACATTAATAAAAGTATATTTGTAAGGGATGAGCATATGCGAGAGCTTATGTGTTCTCCTCTCCGGTTCAGTAATTAGTTCTCTGTCCATTCCGGAAGCATTTTCTGTACAAGGAACAAATCAAGATTTGCAGTTTCAAAAAAAAAAAGATCAATATCAAAATTTAACACTAAACAATGCAAAACTGAGGCACTGAAAATGGAAAAAATTTAATAAGGAATTCTTTAAGAGTTCAAAATTTAAAAAGACAGCTTTTGAAAATCACTATTTTTAAACGCAAAGTTTTCTAAAACATCGAAAAATCTGAATAAGAAACTTGTTAAGATTTGACAACCAGAAAAAATACGATGAACTGAACTAAAAATAAACTAAAGCAAAATTGAGAAATTTTGCTTTAAAATTTTTTACATTCTTTTTCGAATTTTCGTGAAATCTTTTAATTTTTTAACCTTTTTTAAACTTCTAAATCGTCTAAATATCTTTTAGCCATACAAATTTGTCCTAAAATTTCAAAAAATCTTTATAAACTTTCAAACCTTCCAAACATTTTTTCAAATTATTCATATTTTTTCTTCAATTTTTAAAAATTCTGCATAATTAAGAAAATTGATGCAAAATCTTCCGAATTCTTATTTTTTAATTCTGGATATCTTTTAAAACGTTTTTAAATATTACCTTGAAATTAATTTATTAAAATAAAAAAACCATGATAAATTTTCACTTGAAACCTTTCAAAGTTCTTAAGAAACTTTTAAACTTTTTGTTCGAAATCTTCAAAAATTTACATTTTGTTTTAGATTTATTTAAATCCTTTTGAAATTTTTTGAAATCGTCTTCAATTTTCGCTAAAAATTCATTTTTCCGATATAAAAAATCATTTGAAATTTTCCCAGGAATCTTAAGAAAGTTTTTTTGATTCTCTTGAAACCTTTCAAAATATTTTACAATTTTCTTCTTTTACTTCGTGAATTAAGATATTCTAAGTTTTTGTTCATAATTTCAATTTTCTTATCTCTTAGTAAGTATGAAAAGGTTTTCAAATTATGATATGATAGCAAAATGTTAAGAACAGAATTATTTCCCTTTATTAAAAAATTATTTATGATTAAAATGTTCTCTTTTATCAATAATGTTTAGAAATGAATTTTATCATGAAATAAAGTTACTTATTTGAGAATTCTGATTTACAGACATGATGGTAGTGAAAATTCGTAATATTTCTTAATAGATAAACAAATTGAGAACAGTTCCTAAAAATCATATTTACGCAGTGTCACAACCAATCAGGTTTTCGATAACAACGTATGTGAGATTTCATCACTACAAATTTTTCAGAAAAGAATGAAAATTCAAATTTATTTGCTTTTTATCAGGATTAGACGAAAATAAATTCATAGTTTAAACAAAGAAATACGGAAAAATCAAATCAATAAAACTAAAATATTTTAAATAATTTCTTAAGGTAAATTGTTAAATAAATGGTAAATTTCAAACATCTGTCATTTTATACATATCGATGGTTAGTATATAGACTACTAGACACCCTGTATTCAATGTTGAAAATATGAGCTCACACATTAGTTCAAATTAAATAATCTCAAGTAGAAAACGTTTAAGAATATTGAAATGAGACATTTTTTTAATTTGTTAAAAAATGAGAAAATCTACATAGAAGCTGTAAAAAAATTAAATGAAAAGTTTTATAATGCCAAATTGTGTAACTTCAAATTGTAAATGATTGAAATTGAATGTATAAATAATTAATAAAAGCCGTAAGAATGAAATAATATCAGGTATAAAGATTTTAAAGTTTTCTAAATAAAATCATAATTTTTAGGAAAGAAAATAATTTCAATTTTTCAGTATTCGCAACTAAAAAATTTCAAATTTTAAGAGCATGAAATTAAACAATTAAATACTTTCAGGCTTAAAAAATGTAAGGTTTGACTTACCACAAAAAGTAAGGAAAATCCCGATTGTGAGACATATAATGATAATAGAGACCTTCATTTTTGGTTGGTAGACTCCGCAAACGATGACTGATAAGGTTTCAGCATATTCACTAGTATATATAATAATGACTGTATACGATTACGTGACTTAATTATTGCACAAAAAAACTTGAGAATTATTACCCTTTTAAGCTAAAACAAACAGTTGAAACAAAAAACATAGTTTATTAGTAGATAATGGGCTCACTTCTTCTTCCAATAATTAAGATATACAATTCACATACTACTTATTTCAAAAATTTAACAACTTTATATTAATACGCGAACATAAAAAAATGGTGCAACTCTATTCACATGTGCTTGAAAAAAAGTATTGAACCTAATTTTCCCTTTCTGAAATCTATAAAATTATATTCTTACTTGATTTGTATTTAGTTTAACGAATTTCAACAATTTATTTTTAAAAACGTTTGTTTTTAGTTCAAAAACAATATGAAGAGCATGCTACATTAGATTATTAAGGTTCCTGGTCTTTAGAGTAAAGAAAAATTGGGGTTTATTTCTAAAACTAAAGAAACATCATTTATAACGATTAAACATCTCATTTGTGTCGAGAATGATGTCAACAATTAAAAGCAATTCATTGTTAAAAATTGTGACGCTTCCTGAAATCTATAAAAATATACCATTACCGGATATTTATATTGTGTATTTTAACAAATTAAAAAAAAAATTAAAAAGTCAATAAAAATCGACGAAAATAACATGTAGTTATAAGCTTCAATATTTTGTGTTTAGAAACGTTTGTTTATAGTTCATCAACAATTTGAAAGTAAATGCTATTTAAGTCTATTTTTATAGGTTTTTTCTATTTTTTTTAAAGCACACAGGATAAAAATCTGGTACGGGTACTTTGAAGCTCAGGAACTTTCATGTTCTCATCGAGCATGTTCTTCACATTGTCTTTGAAATCAAAACAACCATTACAAAAAATAAAATGTTGAAGTTCGTTAAAATACATGCTATTTTAGTCCATGTTTATCGATTTTTTGGTGTGGATATTGTTTAAAATACACAAAATACACATCTACTAAGAGTATATTTTAACAGATTTTAGTACATTTTAGAACTTTTAGTACAAAATTTTTATTACACAATTTTCATCGCTAAATCTATTTTCATAAAATAAAAAAATGTATTTTTTTCGTACAAAGTGATTTACACTGAATAAACATGCATAAGAAATATAAAGAAAGACTACTTAATTTTTTGCAAAAGCAAATTAAATCCACTTCCGGTTACCTCTGGCAGATCGTCACTTTTGACACTCAGTCACAAAAACAGGAATATCTCCGATTTTTTAAATCTATAAAGTAGGTCGTTTCAATATCGATGTACAGTTGTACACATATATTATTTTTAATTTAACTAGGCAAATTTCTATAAATTTATAAACAATTAGTCACGTAATGATAAATGAACGTTTCTCATATTCGTCACTTTAAAACGAATTCGGTAATTTTTGAAGAAACCATTTTTTTCGTAGAATTTTAAATGACAGAATTCAAACTTAGCGCTTAGGATGATATAAAACAATTATTTTCGAATCTGAATACACTCACTAGCCGAGTATGGTGAACCTCAATCATTTTCAAACTGAAAGTTCTCGCACTAAATTTTTCTTTACACAAACCGTACACTTCAGAAGTCAAAAAATTTATTTTTTAAATTTGTTATTCAATAAAAAAATAATTGATTTTTTTCTTCAAAAATCAGCCATGACAATTCAATGCGGAATGTAAGATTTTATTTTTTTTAAAGCCCGTTCAAATCGGATAATAATTGTTTTCTGAAAATAAAGTGTACGGACGTTTCTTTTTGTCTCAATGTGCGTAGCGATTTATAAGTTCGAAGTGTTTTTTTTAGATACCCAAAAACTTTTCTTTCTTGATTCTGATTAGGGTTTCATCATTTTTTCAAAATCTGCAAGAAAAAAATTCAAAATGTTGAAAACAAACTTTTTTTTAAATTATGAAAGATACGGAAAAAAGCCCAAAAGTAAACTTGCGACTTTCCAGACGAGTTCTACAAAATGATCATTTCAGTTTTCTAAAAGTTTACACCAATTTTTCAATATTTCCAAAATTATAAACTGTTATTAAAAAATGTCCAATGCAAAATATGGAAAAGTATCAGAACTTTTTTTAGAAATCTTAGGAAAGAATAGTTTTTCTTTTGCACTTTTTACCGCATCTCTCATATTTTTTTAGAAAAAGCTAAGATGTTTGATTTTCAGAAAAACGGCCGTCATTTTCTTCATTCTAAATTTTTTGCGTTTTTCTTCGCGGATCTTGAAGCAGCGAGAAACCCCTCGTCAGAATTAAAAAGAATTGTTTTGGAAAATGCCGGATTAAAAAAAAAAGTTTTTTTGCATCACAGAGAACAAACTAATAAAAAAAGTTTCATGCCTTCGGTCATCTTTTAGAATCTAAATTAGCAAAATTTCACTAAAGATTAGTGAAAACTTACTCATTCGATTATTTGAAATATTTAAGAATTCGATATTACGAAATTTTGTAAATCTTATAGGCAGCCTCTTCACCTCCACAAGCATTCCGTATTTATAAGTTATTACTTCAGACTGGAAAAATTAAACTTATATTTACACTTGTAATCAATTTTTCCTTGATTTATTGACAAAACTGTTCTGATTTCGAATCACCTAAAGTAGATAATAATTAATTTAAAATACTAATATAATTAAGATAAATTATTTGATTTAATTAATAGTTAAGAGACTATACAGGTTAATTATTATTATTATTATTACACCATTAAGCCGCTTCCCTTTCGGGGTAGGCGTTAATTGCTCGGTTGGAAAGTAGTAGTGTGTGGATGGGTATATATACTGTTAGAAGTTCATTAAATTTCACAAAAATGTTAGTAAAGCTTTTTACACTACGGTTAGTGAAAAACTCATTGAAATTTCATGCAACACTGAAATTTAAATAGCCTTACTGAAATTTCAATGTAACTTTTGAAACTATTTCAAGAGATAGTGCATTGAATTTTTTGTAAATGTCAATAAATATTAATATATTAAATTAAGTTTATTCAACATTCTTTGCAAGTCCTCGATTGATTCTGCCATGACAATCTTGTCATCTGCGAAAGCCAAACCACGCACCTTCAGTGTTTCGAGATCTACACCTTCTTCGTCAAAGAGGGTCATTCTTAGACACTTGTCCATAAATATGATAAATAGCCAAGAGGACATAACGCATCTTTGTCTAATACCCTGCATAATATCGAACGAAATAAAAACATCTGAACTTATCTGAAAAAAAAACTTTTAACCGAATAGATGAATCCTAAACCAAAAAGATTACATTTTTTTCCAAAAGAGACGCACTTTATACAAAATAGTTTCTGCTTCAAATAAAACATTAATTTTCTACCCAGAAGATTAATTTTCGGCCAAAAAAGATGCATTTTCAACAAAATAGTTACATTTTCCACCAATTAAGATGAATTTTCAACGAAAAATATAATAGTTGATATTTCAACCAAAAATGATTTTAAGATAAATCGAAAACAAATTCAACGAAAATGCTCATTTTCAACAAGGTAGTTGAACTTTCAACTATAAAAGATAAATTTGTAAATAAAAATAATAATTTTAAACTAAAAATGGAAGTTACATTTTCAGTTTAAAAAGTTAATTCTCAAACAATAAAAAACGAATTTTCCACCCAATATTTAAATTTTCAAGAAAAAAAATGAATTTTTAACTAAAATTATGAATCTTCAAGAAAAATTAAATGAATTTTTAACAAAAGAGTTCAACATTCAACCAAGTATGTACATTTTTATCTAGAAAGATAAATTTTAAAAAAAAGGGGAAACGAATGCAAACATGTTTGATCAAACAATGGTCTGCAATTTGAGCAGTAATGTTGATAGCTCTTTTTCTAAAAAGAAAGGATAGTAGAACAAAATTTACGGCATCGGTGAAAATTCACTTTCGCTGTTCAACAACCTTAACATAAAAGATAAGTAAAAGTATAATTTTCAGTTAATTATGTGTTTATTCATCAATATACATCAGAAAAATATTACATAATTTCCATACACTTGTATTGATTATCTTGTGTACGGATTGATTATCACGTAATTAATTATTACACAAGCCGAGATCCAATAACTTTTCCCTCGCGTGATTTGAACACCAAAAATTCATTGGGAAAATCTTTAACGTGTTCGACACGAAGCTTGAAACGTTTTATTTGATCCTCATCTGGAACAAAATTTTCATTGATACCGCGAGGGCTAATATCTTCTGCTACTCCTGTAACAGGATTTTCCATGATATCAAATATTGTCTGATCATAATGGTAAAAACCCCCAGTATGATATGGGGCTGATGGACCAGATGAGCTGGATGCGCGATGTGCTATAAAAGAGAGTTGAAGATTTGTGGGTTTAAAAAGAATTAATAACAATTTCAAAATTAAGAACTAAACATTTCTAAATTCAAGCACTGAAAATAAAACAACTGAGCCGTTCTTTGAAAGAAAAACTTAAGGGCATTTATTTGAATCCGGTTTTTCGGGATCAGATTTCTTGGTCAAACTGTGAAATATTTTGGTCTAATTTTTGTGCATACTCATCCTAAATATTATTTTATTTTTTCTCTTAAAGGTTTTTTTTTCAGTAAAACTATTTCTCTTTTGTTTTGAAATTAAAAAAGTGCAATTTTCATGTGTCTGGCAAAGACAACCTAGCAGGATGCGTCCTGTTAGCTTTCTCTAGCTTACAAATCTGGTTTATAAATTAATACATTTATTAATAATATAATAATAAAAATCATAATAGCGTATCGAAGTTTCACCATTCGCAATAGATAAAAAGTGTGAAGCGACTGAAAAAATTAGAAAAACATTACATAACTTTCATGTATTTGTATATTTTTATCATGAATGTAGACAAAACTTCACAAAAATATTTATTCTATCCTAGGTGAAATCAGCTTTCAAAAATTCTTTTATAAGGTTTTCCGAATGTACAAACAAAATCGTAATGATTTAGTGATTTACCTGATGTTTGAGGTTCATACACAACTGCCATAATCATTCCCTTCTTGTGATACACCCTAAATCGTATACCATCTACTTTGTCAATATAGTTACTTAACTCATGAATCGGATATTTATCAAATAGATTTCTAGGGTGAAGGCTAATCTTTTCTATGTTTCCATTTTGATATTTAAACACCTTAATAAAACATTGCCCCTTATAAGGGAGAATCTGAGATGCTGTCCTCTCTGGTAAATTAATTGGCTGGGCATCAGGTATGTCCATTCCGGAAACATTTTCTGTACAAGAAAAATCAAGATTTGTGATTTCAAAAAGATTAATTATCAATCTCACAATTTCACACTAAACAATTGTAAATCAAGGCACTGAAAATGAACAATTTCAATCAGGAATTCTTTAGGAGTCCAAATTTTAAAAAGATAGCTTCTGAGAATCACTATTTTTAAACACAAGGTTTTTTAAAGCATCAAATAATCTGAATAATAAACTTGTGAATAATCGAAACTTCAAAAAAATACGATAAATTAAAGGGATTAGCAATTTACAATTTAATGCAGAATCATCAAATACTGAATAATGAATTATTATACCCAAACACAAATTATTGTTAGGGTGGTCCAAATTTATACCTGTAAAAATTCGACTTTCGATTCTTGGATTTAAAATCCCAATTTGTTGGTTTTGCAGAAAAAGGAATTACATTTTTTTTTCAAATTGGTCAACACTAACCTTACACTATGTCGCTTATTATTCAGTATTTTCTTATTTCAGAACTCATACCCTAATTCCTGTGAAAAGGAGCAAGTGATATCAATTGTTTAAATAATTTCAAACTGCCATTGACGAACAACATCAATCTTAACATACCTGCGACTTAAATTCAGAAAATAATAATTTTTGACGATTTACAGGATAAAAATATTGTTTAAACAATTAACAAATATCCTAAACAAACAACATTACTTTTAATAATTGTTAATTATGTCATTCGCTACAAAAAATACTTTTCATGATTAAGAGGGGAAAAATTGTTTAAACAAATTTAATGGTTTAAATAATTACCAAATATGTTAATTTAGCAATATTATTCTTAAATTCATCAACTGTATCATTTATCCCGAAAAATAATAACTTTTCACGATTTACAGGTGAGAAAAAAATGGTTTAAGAAAATAATAATTAGAAAAAAATAAAAACACTTGGAAAATTGTGACTTATCGAATATAAATAATTAATTTAGAAAATATTCAAAAAAATTTCGTCTTTAGCATGAATTTTACGTAAAACTGATATTCTCCATTTTTGGGACATTTTGCGGGCACAATACAAGGGGTTTGGGGCGTCAAAATGAAAAGTCGTTGCGTGGAAATTATTCTTTGGGCATTCCTTAAACTTACAAAAAGGTTTAAAAAAGTACTTTTTTCAATTTTTTCGAAAAACGACTTTTCCCTATACATTTTTAAATTATATGTAAACAAAATATTATTTTTATCATTTATAGTGTCAAGTAAAAATTAAATATAATACAATTTCAATACTTTAATTCTCTGCCCAGATTTGACTCACATGATAATTGTTATTTTTCCGAAATATAGCTTTGGTTAATTAGGCTTGGTATTCTTTTGAGTGAATAATTTTTAGATTTAATTTTAAATGTCTCTGATTTAGCGATTAATTATTGATTGATTACTGTTTAATTACAAACAAATCTATCTATATACTGACTTGAATTTTGTCTACAATTTTGTAATTTTGCAACATTGAACATTTTTGCTCTAAAATCTTCTGAATTCTTTTTCAAAATTTTAGGAAATTATTTGAAATGTTTTGAAAACTTTTTCGTTTTTCTTTTAAGATTCATTTTTCAAAATAAAAAATCATTTGAAATTTTTCCAGGAATTTAAAAAAATTTTTATTTGATCTCTTCAAACCTTTCCAACATTTTTTAAATCTTTTTTTTTCGAAATTTTCAAAAATCTACATTTTATTTGAAATGTTTGGAAATCATCTCAGAATTTAAATTATTTCCGAATCTTTTCAAAGCTTCTAAATATCTTTTAAGGTAATTTAGTTTTCCGACACATTTTTTTCCTGCAAAATTAAAGAAATTGTATTAAAATCTTCCAGATGTTTTTTCGACATATTTTTAAAGCTTCAAAACTTAAAATTAAATCTTTGGTAAGTTAAGATGTTATAAGTTTTCGTTCATAAATTCAATTTTCTCGTCTCTTTAAATGTGTGAAAAAGTCGACAAGCTATAGTATGATAGCAAGATGTTAAGAACAAAATCATTTCCCATTATTAAGAAATCATTTATAATTACAATTTTATCTTTTATCAATAATGTTTAGAAACATTCAGAAATCAATGTTGTTATAAAATAAAATGGCTTATTTGGAAATTTTTATTTGCAAACAAGATAGTCCAGAACATTCGTCTAATTATTCTCAATAGATAAACAAACTAAAAACAGTTACTAAAAGTCATATTTACGAACTGTCGTAACCAATCTGCTTTTTGATAACAATGTATGCGAGATCTCGTCACTAAGACTTTCTAATAAATGCGTAGTTCAATCAGAAAAAGACTGAAAAATCTAATCAATAAAACTAAAATATATTTTAATAAAGTAATTTTTTTAAACAGCCACCTGCAAACTTGACTCCAAAATTTTCATATGTCTTTAAATTAGCTATGTGACGTCATGAGTTTTAGATGTCATGCAAAATCGAGACTTCAAGTAAAAATTGTCTGTTAGTAAAAAATACGGAAAAATTAAATAAACTTTAATCAAAGTTTTAAAAAATTACAGAAGTTTAAAAACTATTCTGCTATAAAATCCACTTATTTTCATCCCAAATAGGCCCTGATAATCAATAATCAATTAATCGATAATCAATTGTAAGGTAAACTGTTAAATAAATTGTAAATTTCAAACCTCTGTTAAAATTGACCCTATTTCATCAGGGCCATATTCAGAGTTCCAACATTTTTAATTCAGTTGTATAATATCATTGTTTGAACGATTTATGGATGTTGTTCATTAATAATAATCCTTAAAATAAATTCTGGTGCAAATCGCTGCATTAAACATTTTATTCATAAAGCTGGTTCCTTTCTAAGAATACTTGTAGCAAGATCAGCAATAAATATCGATGGTTTAGCTATACATTTTTTCCGTGTAATAAAAATATCACATTTTTCAAAACGTTACATGTGATACCCGGCTAGAAACTGTATATTCATTTAATTCGCGGATTCATTTTAATTCCCGGTAAAAAACGCTTAAAAATTTCGAAATTAGAAAAATGTTTAAATTTGTTCAAAAACGAGACATTCTAGATAGAAGCAGTAAAAAATTTAATTAAAAGTTTTTAATATAAGAATTCAACACAAAATTGAGGAAATTCAATTTTTTAATAATTGAAATTGAATGTTTAAATAATTAATAAAAGCCCTAGAAAAGAAATAATATCAGTTATAAAGATTTGAAAGTTTTTAAAATAAAATCATAATTTTTAGAAAAGAAAATAATTTTAATTTCTCAGTATTCGCAACTAAAAAATCGCAAATTTAAGAGCATGAAATTAAAAAAATAAATATTTTCGAGCTTAAAAAATGTAAAGTTTGACTTACCACAAAAAGTAAGGAAGATCCCGATTGTAGGGCATAGAATGATAATAGAGATCTTCATTTTTGCTGGGTAGATTCCGTAAAAGAACGACTGATGAAGTTCCAGCACATTCACTACTATATACTACTCACTATTTAATTACTTTAATTTATTATTACGCAAAAAATCATGAGAATTTTAACCCTTCCAAGCTAGAACAAACAGTTAAAATAAAAAACATCATTTGGTACATCTTGGACTCTTTTCTTCTTCTAATAAGACATAAATTGACATACCATTTATTGACAAATTTAACAACGCTTGATTGATACACAAATATAAAAATATTGTACAAATGTACTCACAATCTCACATGCGCTTAAAACAAAGTATTGAATCTAACTGTACTGAATTTTACTTTTAAAAAATGGTACAAAAGCGAACACTTTCATTTCGAAAAGTACAACTTTTTTATTAAATAATTTTCATCACTGAAACTATTCTTGTGAAATAAAAAATGTATTTTCTTCGTACAAAGTAATTTATACTGAATGGAAATGTATGAGGAATATAAAGTCTACTTACTTTTTTGCGAAATCAAATTAATTCCACTTCCGGTTTCCTTTGACAGATCGTCACCTTTGACACTCAATTACAAAAACGCGAATATCTCCGAAATTTAAATCGACATCGATGTACGCACACATATATTATTTTTAATTCTACTAGATAAATGTCTATAAATTTATAAACCAGTAGGTCTGTAATTATAACGTAACGTTTCTCAATTTCTTCACTTTGGAACAAATTCAGTAATTCTTTAGGAACCAATTTTTTCGTACAATTTTAAATGATAGAATTAAAACTTAACCATCAGGATGAACATGCACACTAGCCTAGGACGGTAAGCCTCAATCATTTTTAAGCTGAAAGTTCTGGCACTCGACTTTTCTTTACAGAATACAGAATATTATATTTAGCATCTACTAAAAACTGAGCTTACCGAACTGTTAAAAACAGGTTTTTAGTAGTTTTAAAAATTTTTTTAAATTCTAGAACTTATTAAATTTGTGTTCAATCGAAAAATGTCATTGAGATCAGTTCTAAATCTTGTGATTTTTGTTTGAATTTTTATCTAATCGAACAATAATCGTGATACATAATATGCTTAACATAATGATAATCGTTATTCAAATTTAAACTAAAGAATCTTCAATGTAGACAATGTAGATTTAATTTGCATAGATTATAAAAATTTGCTTTTGACCTTTTTTCACCCACGAGACACGCGATGAGAAGGTGTTCGTTAAGGTGCTTCCTCAGGCTCGATTTCTAGCCCATGTATTACAAATGACATGTTTCCTCCTACAAGTATGAATTGTTTGATGTAATATTTTAACCACATAATCTCAATGGCATAATACACAACCTATTAGTGTCCTTTTTTTGAAAAATGGTCTCGTTTTTTTTTTTTTTTAATTAATCGAAAATGTGCTTCATTTATGCGCCTGGAAACGAGCAATCCGCCCCGGGAAAGTATCCCCGTGGCTCGTTATCAAGGACATAAATCCAGCATATTTTCGACTAATTAAAAAAACACAACAACAAGACCATTTTTCGAAAAAAGGGCACAAATAGGTGTTGTATTTTGACCGTTAAATTATGTGGTTAAAATATGACATCAAACAATTGATCATTCTAGGAGAAAACATGTCATTTGTAACACATGGGCTAAAAACCGAGCCTGAGGAAGCACCTTAAAGCCGAAGGAGCTTTAACAAAAGACACTTCACAATCACTAAATTTCAGTTGCCGATGATTTGACTTTTAATTTTAAAAGTCCTATGTAAAAATGTGGGCGAAGTACAATGACCGAGCGTGTAGCGTGAGGTATAAATTTAACCTTTTTTGGTTAACAAAGCAACTGCCTGGTTAAAAATTAATCTGTTTTGGTTGAAAATTAATTTGTTTAAGTTGAGGATTCAAGTATTTTGTTGAAAATTCAGTTTTTTTGTGATTCGTTGAGATGGCGGAAGTATTATTGTAGCCAATTAGCGAAGAAGTTCAAAAATATTTCTTAAGGAAAAGTAAAGAATTAGCGGACAATTTTGAGAAAATAGTGCCTTTGAAGTCAGTTTTTTTCAAAATCGTAGCAGAATAGTGCACTCAGAACAAAAATTTCTTTATCCAAAATAACTGTTTTCTTGTAACCAAATCGTTTTCTGAGTGTGTCATCGATCAAAAAAAGTGTCAAATAATGTCAATAATATGGTTAGTCTGAGGCCTGGAATAGAGGGGAAAAGGCGAATTTGAAAAGAAGGGGATGTGCAGGGGAATAAGCCAATAAGGGAAAGACTGTGCATCCTGAGAGAATAAAGAGCACTTTCTAGTAGAATAAGTTTCTAACATGCGAATGGAATTTTGGAAACTATTTCAAATTTTGATCACGTGCTAAGTGCATTGGTAATAATCCTAACTAGAAAATCGGGCATGTTGAGCAAAAGAAAACGCGCAGGTACAAAACAGGATTGTAGAAAGTAGAGTTGCCAAATTTTTATTTTGGGTTACTAGTTTCGCACGCTGAAATTTATTTGATGCAATCACGTTGGATGATGTGCATTGTACAATCAGGTACAAGATACATGTGCCATAATCCGTAGACAGAAGCGCCATCACGCATTACGCGTCGAGTCAGCAGAGAAAGTGAACGATTGGCATAATCGTTAACTTCCTCTTTTCGAAATGCGGTTAAGGTCGATTATCAATAAATCATAATCAACCTGATCGATTAGACAGAAAGAGTGAGGGCTTGACAGAATGTTAGGCTATTTTCGCGTGCATTCTTGAACTTCTCCTCAGAAATTCAAACCTTCAAAAGACCCTACAATAAATATATTTCAATCTTCACACTCATTATCAAGACGATTGACCAATTTTCTGATTGATAACCATTCACTTATTATATTTTACAGTATTCAACACTGAATTTTGTATTTTGGCTTATCAATACTCAGAGGAAAAAAATTATCAGTCTAAAAAGAATGACATGTGGAATATGATTTCCAAACCATTATCAGAAGTCAAAGTTCGCGATTAGTGAGTTCAAGAATCACAAGAGTCGATTGAGATTATGCTTTGTTTAAAAGTTGAATGTAATCAATTATTAAGAAAATCGAGGCTTTCAAACAGGCTTCACAGTTCAAAATGCTAGCTCTGAAAACAGGGGAAAAATATAGGGTGATTTTTCACTTTATTCATTCTTTTCAATAAAATTAATGTATAGATATTATGTTGGATTTATTATGAAACGCTTAAGATTTCAAGTTGGATTATATTACATTTCCAAGTTGAATGTTTCAGAAAAGAGTTGATTTTTAAACCCGAAAAGATGGGTTTTCAACCGAACAGTTGAATTTTCAACATATAAAAAAATCAATTTTAGACCAAAAAGCAAAAGATACGAATTTGTAACTAACTAGTGCATTTCCAATGGAAAAAGATTAATAGATCTTAACGAGAAGTATAATAGTTGATATTTCAACCCAAAAAAAAAAAAATTTGATCGAAATCAGACGAATTTAACCAAAAGAGATCAAATTTCTATCAAAAGAGATGAATATTCAAACCAAAAAGATGGATTTTCAACCAAAGAAATGGATTTTTGACTACACAGTAAATCTCCGGAATATTTTGTATCTGAAGTTGGATAAAAACATTGCAAACATTAACAAGTACAATTATCCGATGTCGGATATTTTTTATCCGTCTCCAAATGAAACATATCTCTCGGATTTGCTGTGTGATAAAATTAAATTTTTAAGAAAGTAGTTCAACTTTTAACCAAGCAGTTAAATTTCAATCTAGAAGATTAATTTTCTACCACAGAAGACAAATTTACAACAAAATACATAAATGGAATCTTTAATTTTTCAGTTAAAAAAATTAATGTTCAACAAAAAAGAACGAATTTTCATCAAAATAGTTAAATCTTCAACCAATCAGTAGAATTTTTAACCAAAAGAGAGGAATTGTAAACCGAAAATATAATAGTTGGAATTTCTTATTGAATTCTTTAAGCGAAGAATAATGAATAGGGTTCATTTTCATTTATTCAAGCATTTCAACAAATTTGTATTAAGATTTATATTTTCCATGTGTGATGTCATCTGCGTTAACCCCTTCCCCCTACGTCAGAAATCTTATCTGCGTTAACCCCTTCCCCCTACGTCAGAAATCTTCACAAAACATATTCCTCCTGGCAATGTGACGTACTTTTGTATGACTCCTAAACTCAATATTAAGTTAATTAATTTATACACGGAAAAATTATAGATAAACAAGCTATACTTATCTTTGATCTAGCTACAAATATTGTTATAAATGAACCAACGATATTCGTAAAATATTTAAAGCAGAGATTTCCAGCAGAATTTATTATAGGTATTGTTACTAATAAATCACATAAATAAATCGTTAAAACAAATATATTATAAAGCTGAATTACATAAGAACGTTAGAACTCTGAATATGAATATGACGGCTATTTGTACCGAAATTTTTGTACAAGTCATGGCTGAATTTGTATGACATCTAAAACGCATGACGTCACGTAGCTAATTCAAAGATATGAAAATCCTTGAATCGAGTTTACGATTGGATGGTTCAAAAAAAAAAATTATTTTACTCAAATATATTTTAGTTTCACTGATTTGATTTTTCAGTAATATTCTGTTTAACTAAATTTTTCCCCGTATATGGTTCCATTTCTTGTGTAAGATGAAAGGTCTAAAACCTATATGCTGTACGTGCAAATAAAGTAGAGGCTATCTGTTACTTATCTCGTAGTTGCTTGAACATATTTATATTTTGAATGGGAAAAAATTACATTTCAAAAAGTAATAAATTAGAATCGAGTTAAGCGCATGAAAACTGACAATTTTAAACTGCAAATAGTGAATGGCACAGCTTCAGGGACATTTATCCAGGGACAGTCTTACTCACTTTTATAAAAGCGTACAAAATATAACGGTGATCTTTTGTCACTTAGGGTTTGAATCGAGTCTTATATTTCTAAATCAGTTCCACATCCCGTTCTGTAATGAGTCAGTGTAAAAGGTCAGAGTTTGAAATACCGTTATCTTCATCATGGAACGAAAGAAAACATACCTAGTTTACTTATAACGCGCTAAAATCCGCTTTTCATGGAACATCTTAGCGGAAAGTGTGCGGAATTTGTTAGGCAAAACAAATTGATGAGGATACAAGTAATAGAAATTTTCTTGAATAAAAGAGAAAATAATTATTATAATGGGGTCAGTTGCAGAGATTATACTGTTTCCAGATAGTAGGAGAATTAATCAGCCAAAACCAACAATGAGTTATCGCCGGACTTATGTTTAGGTATAGTAAAGAAAAACAGGGCATATATGTAAATGTACTTAAAAAAAGAGGCCTGCAATGTCCATAGAAACACTTATCTAATCAAAAATGTAAATTCCTTTACACATTTAATTTATCGGCTTGGATTTACAAGATTAGATGAAATTCTACTGCTGAATTCGGGGGTGAAAACCAATGTCACCATTGCTACAATAAATTTTACAATTAGCGTTCAGACAAATTGTAATTCATTATATTACAAGTCGACAATAGAAACTAAAAAGCGAGACAATTATAAAAAATAATTTAGATTTCAATATTGAGGACTTCACAGCCTGAAATGCTCTCAAAACAGGGTACATATGGTGACTTTTCACGAAAATAGGGGAATACTAGGGGAACAAATTGTTTTAAATAAAATTAAATGTAGATACTAGATCGAATTTAATATGAAACGCTTTAAATTCCTAATCTTTCAACCAAAAATGGAATAGCTAAATTTTCAGTTATAAACATTAATAATTTTCAAACAAAAAAGAATGATTTTTCAACAAAATAGTTAAATTTTTAAACAAAGAGATGAATTTTCACCTAAAATGATGAGTCTTCAACAACAAAAAAAGTTTTTAACAAAGTAGTTCAACTCTCAACCAAGTAGTGGAATTTCCAACCAAAAAATATGAATTATCGACGAAAAATGTATAATAATAGTTAATATTTCAACCAGTGGTGAATATTCAACAAAATAGTTAAATCCTTAACCAAAAAAGATCATTATTTTTCAACCAAACAGTTGGTAAAAGATAAATTTTCAATAAAATAGATGAATTTTTACCGAAAACATTCATTTTCAACCACGATAAATTTTCTACCACAAAGACCAGTTTATAAACAAAATAAATGCATTTTCAACCAAAAAACATTCATTTTCTACCAAAAGAGATAAATTTGCATCAAAAGACGAGATTTCAAGGTAAAAAGTCGAATGTTTGTGAAATTTTTTTACTTTTAATCCCGAAAGGATAAATTTTCAACAAAATAGTTGATTTTCAACGAAGAAAGAGTAATTACCAACTAAATAGCTGAATTTTCATCGAAAAAAAAATTATTTTCAACCGAACAGTTGCATTCAGAATCAAACAGTTGCACTTTCTTTAAGCAGGAGAGACGAATTTTCAACAACAAAATTGAATTTGTAATCAAACTTAACTTAAAAGTTAATTTTTAACCATGAAAGATGACTTTTCTACCAAAAAAGATGAATTTTCTATCCAAAAAGACGAATGTTCAACAAAACCGTTAAACTTTCGACCAAAAATGTTAATGTTCGGACCTTAAAAACTGAAGCGAAATAATCATTTATAATTTAGAGTATTGGAAAAATAATGACCAAATGTAATCATTTTGTGTGACCGCTTTAATTGAGGACACAATGATCAGTCATTGCCTGGGGTTTTCCCGGTTCGAAAACACTTTTCACTATTACATTGAAATTCAAAAATTCGAATTTCATGGGCAGAAATTGACGAACGCGCGCGCATTGACTTTCTAGTGTATATAAAAAAGTTTTTTTTTTAAAGGACGTCAATAAAAATGACGAGATGAATAAACATGAAATAAACGAGAATTGTTACTTACGATCGAAATAAGCGACGCGCATGAATGTATTTCAAGCTGAGATCTGAATAAGAAGGTACTCACCTGAAACAGTAAAAAAAAATATATGAAGGTTAATCATATGGTCATAGAGTTATATATTAAAATTTTAAAATGCATTATTAATTATTTTTTTCTGAACCAAAAAAGATGACTTTTTTACCATAAAATATTAATGATCCAAAAGGACAAATTTTCAACAAAGGAGATGAATTTTCAATCAAAAATGCGAATTTTAACAAAAAAGTTTAATTTTCAACCTAAAAAGATGAATTTTCAACCAAATAATTGAATTTATTAGAAGCCATTTGAATTTTAAACAAAACAGATGAAGTTTCAATCCAAATAGATCAAATAGATCAACAAAATGGTTGAATTTTCGAGAGAAAAAAATATAACTTTTTTAACAAAATACTTTAATTTTCTACTAAATAATTAAATTTTCAATCAAAATGTTAAATTTTTAACAACCAAACAACTAATTTTCATCAAACCATTTAAATATCCTACAAAGATGAATGCTCAACCAAAAAAACGAATAAATAAATAAATTCAGGAAAACCAGTACGAGGTGGATACCAGTACGAAGGTATGAAATGTCGATCAGATGATACATTCAGTCAAGTTGAGGTTATGTGTAATATTTTTAATTCAAAATAAAAATGGGGTAAGTAAGCTGAGAACGAATGAT